>CAKNWW010344612.1:4528-14812 GCA_932074435.1 Andricus kollari
TCATGTGTAAATCACATATTTAGCTTGAGACAGATCACAGAAAAAAGTTTGAGCGTAAACAAGAAAGTTTTCTGTGCATTTATTGACCTGGAAAAACTCTTTGATAAGCTGGGTAGAAATAAGTTCTGGGAAGTCCTGATATAGTACGCAGTCAATGGTTGGCTCCTAAAAGCAATAAAAACAATATACGGAGGTAGCAAAGCGAGTGTGAGGGTAAATGGACAATTAAGCGACTGGTTCGATATTAGGCAAGGTATCAGGCAAGGATGCGTTATGTCCTCTTAGCTGTTTATTATATTCTATATATATTCTATGAATGGCCCTCTTAGACGAAGTAGGTTTTAATATCGGGACAGTGAAGGTGCGTGGGTTAGCGTTTGCAGATGATAAAGTTGTTATAGCAAAGTCAATTGAAGGGTTGCAGATAATGTTGAGTAGACTGTTCACTAGTATGAAGAATATGGGCCTTAAAATTAACGTACATAAAACAAAAATGGTGGTATATTAAGGAAAGGTTGAGAAAACAGTATGCATCATTGCCTTTGGCGATGAGAGGATAGAACAAGTTAATAAGTACGTGTATCTTGGTAGTTTATTTACTACTGACGGAAAGAAAGCTGGGGGTATGCACGACGTTAGCAGAGAGGTTATCGGCAGCGTAGGAGTCATTATCAGAAGTAAAAATATAACAAATAAGATTAAAATTGCTATATGTAACTCTGTACTTGCACCCACTGTGTTGTACGAGACCTGGACCTACCAAGAAAAGGATAAGAGTAAGGTTAATGCGGTTGGCATGCGATTCCTGCGCAATGAGTGCGGTAAAACGCTAATGGACAATGTCAGTAATTAAATGATTCTCAATGAATGTAGTGTAGAGGAGACACTACTTGACAAGAGTGAAAGAAATTTATTGAGATAATTTGGGCATGTTGAGCGAAGAAAATAACAACGACTGACGAAACAAGTATATTCAGGTAAAGTAAATGTTAGCGTACCCAGATGCAGACCGAAGAAAGAATGGTGGGAATGTGTGAATGAGACCCTAAGTCGAAGAGATATAAGTAGCCACAGAAACGCAAGAGCTTGCAGGAGAAAATTTATGGACATAAAGGAAGCTAAAGTTGTTTATGACAGTACAGGAAAGTGTGGCGAAAAATGGTTTATAAGAAATGTGTGAAGAAGAGTATCATTGCAGTGAGAGATGCCTGAAACAAAAGACCTCGGATACTAATGGGCCCGCGTGGGGAGATTTACTTGATGGATGTTATTAGAGTGCAGAGTATGGACCTTTCTATGAGATTATTCTAGCCAACTTGCGTATTTTTGTGTGATCTATGACATATCATGACTTTGTGAAGCTTTTCACCTGAGGTAAATACTAGAGAGATTGAACAGCGACCTGGGTCGGAGCAGTGTTGTTGAACGAACGTATTATTCAAATAAGCAACACGGAAATTCTAGAATAATCTAAAATACTTAAAAACTATTTAAATCAAGTAGTTGAATTTTTGACCAAATGCGCAAAATACGCAAATTTTGTTAAAATTTATCATGAGGAAATGTACTAAACGTTATCCACATTCGTTAAAATACTTCCACTGACCCCACCCTCCTACCCTTGTCACCAACCTGAGTTTTTGGGGTGACTCCTTCTTCCCTTATATTCGTAACGTAGTTTATGTACGGCCCTTTGCCAAATTATGCGAAATTCTTATTCGTGCAAATGTATGTTACGTCAAGTAGAAATTTGAAAAAAAAATATTATGGCAAACGGTAGTTCAAGAATGTAGAAGTCAGGTCATCTTTTTCCTTTATTTCATTTCGAAATGACTTGTGTTAAATGAACTCGACTTAAGTGGTAAGAATAGAAAATTGTATATGGTTCCGGTTGACTGCAGTGAAACAGCACTTTCTTCCCTGTGATTCTAGTTGGACATCACTTGGTTCAACATTGTACTGCAGCATGTCAACAACTAGAGAGAGCTAAGTCTGGCATTATGTCAGAGTCTATATCATTTCGTTTTTATATGCTCATCGCCTACGTGAATTTAGTACTCACATCAACGCAACATCAATACAGGCCCCTGTGTATATAAACGTCACTTAATATACTGAAAATTCATGTCATGAGAGGCTCCTGTTTACATTTTATGGTTTACAACTCCATAAGAATATTGAGTAGGCAATGGCTTACTAGAGGGTGGTCCAAACATATCCCCAGCATAAAATAGGAAGGCAAGATAATAATGCTAGGGATTGGTATAATGCATTTTAATTTTTTCGTTTTATTGTGTAATTTACTGAAGAGCTCTTTAAAACAATTTTCATCCAAAGAGTAGACAATGAGGCAGAATCCTGAAAACGTGGCGAAAACACTAAAATTAAATTTTATCGTATGTGTTTGAAATGTATGTTACGCTATTAGTTAATAATTGAACCATTACATTTTTTAAATAGTTTTAATTTTTATAATACCCTCGTACACTGACGGACTTGCTGCTAACTAAAAAGTAGAGAATTTTAGTATCCACACCCCCGAATCTCATACGAAGAACTAGATCCAAAAGTAATTATCTACAATATTGATATCATAGGTATCTTTAAACCCCTTTTCAATGAAAAGAAGTTTTGAATTTTGTCAAGAATCAAAGGAATACCAGCTGTTAAAAAATATTATTATATAGGGTGTATGCTATAGTCAACTGGTTGAAATTGAGATTTAAACAAATTTGGAAAAAAGTATATGCTAGTTCTTGAACGAATAAGATCCATGGACTATTTTGTTTGAGCGCTGTAAAAATCTGCGATTTTGGAAGTTAGGAGTCTTGTTTCAAGCAAATTTATCTTGGACTTTTGGACACATTATTGGCATTCTACCCTGCTATGAAGTAGTGTATGTTTATTTTTCAAATTAATTTTAAAATTTTGATCAAAGTCATCCGTTTTGTTGCTTAGTTACAATTAATATTCCTAATAATATTTATAGAAAAAGGTATAGAAAATTCTGAATCTTATGGTAACAAAAAGTACAGATTTTCATATTTTCAATGAGCTAGAGAAACTTGTATCTTGTATGATAACAAAAGGAGGATTTAGCAAAATATGCAATATAAATCTACCTATACGTTTAAGTATCTATTACATATTTTGCCATTGTTTCTTTTTAAATAACTCAGAACAATTTGTTGGTATTAGTGTTTTAACAATCATATTCAATTTTTCTTTGAAATTTTACATTTTTCTCAAGATTTTTTATTATTAGAGTATTTTATTGCAGCTTGTGCCATTTTTTTGAAAATAATTTAGAGTATATAAAACTTCTAGAGGTGACAAGAGCAAATCTCATTCGGTATTTGCCGAGAAGTCCTTCTTTTTGAGGCATTGAAATGAAACTCAAAAAAAATGTTTGTCTTCGAGAATTTTTTAATTTCAATAGCTGATATTTGATAATAATAATAATAACTGTGATTTTGATCGCATTTGTAACGCACTGAAATATTTCTTAGGTGCCTATATCATTGTGAGAAAATAAAATATTCGGAAAATTTGTATTTTCAAAATTTTTTTATACAGATGAAAAACATATTATTGCCTCTGCTTTTGGTTTGCATTTTTTTATCACTTTATACCACATGAACAAAAAAGGGAGTTTTTTTCGAATTAAAATAAGGTATATTTGAAAATGATGAAAATCACCATTTTTGTCTAATTGCAATCACATCATAAAATTTGATAAAGGTTTTATTTTTCAGAATATTTTCAAATTTTTGAAGCAAATCCTTTTTTTATTTTATGATTGACTAAATACAGAGCTAAGCTGGCAACTTTGTTCTTTCATTATTAAACAAAAAAATACCATCTGAAAAAAGCATATTGGATATTTTAATTAGTATAATGAAGCCTTTGTATCATAACTATATTAAAATAAGTTTCAAACTTTTTTCTTCTCTATAAATGAAAAGTAACAAAATGTACAAATTGACTTATTTCTAAACTGTGTGTCCTTTCGAATTATATGAGCAGATATCTAGAATCTTTCACTTTAATGTTTTTGTTTCGAGATATCTATATAATGTATGTCTTCTTAAATTTTCCAATTACACTTTTTTAATTTTGAAAACCCCCTTTTTAAAAATTTGAAAACCCGTTCAAAAATAGATCACAATCTTTATCGGAAGTATCAAAAGTGCATAGAAATCGACTATTTTTCGGCAGTCTAAGGTACACCTTTTTTGGCATATTGAGATGCAATGCTCAAGAAGGCAGTAAGTAGTCGAAGCAGGAGGTTTCGATGCACACCGTTGGAATGTTCAAGGACTTTTATTCAAATCCTGTTTTGTTTCCTTTCGTGAAACTCAAATGCCTTCTGCAGCGAAACTTCGACTTTCCACAATCCACAATGTCTGGTCATCTGGGTCAAACTTGTTTACTCATAATTACGGAAATCCCAAGACACAAAAATCCAAATAATAGTCCCCGTAATGACACTTAAGGCCATGTCATACTCACCTGATTTCTTCCACACCGACATTTTGTTCTCAACAACTGACGGCCACAAGAAATGAGATATCGAGTTGAAAATCTGGTTAATTAAATGCAAGGAGCTAAGAAACGTTTGTATGTTCCTAATTATTTTTTGAAAATATTTTTTTTGTGGAATGCGTTTTCGCTTCAAGAGTCCGGACTTGTTCCGGATCTTCTATGTATGGAATGCTTCTTCGGTGGTCTTGTATCCTACAGGTGAAAGTGTTTTACTCATTCTTTTCTCAAAAAGATCCAGGAAAAAATTTACTAAAGCGATGCGTAAAGTCTTGCCCAAGCGGATTTTTGTACCTTTTTTCTCAATTAGTTAAGATTAACCGGGACAGTCATAATGTAGTCAGCTCTTACTAATTACTGATTCATTAGATTCCAATCATAGTTTGGTGGGTCAGAATTCCTCTGCTAAATTTCACCTTTGCCGGTTATTTTTTCTGCTTTAATTAACGATGGCACGCTGACAGATGAAAATGATGTCAAGTTAGCCTGGACGTTAGAATGGGTTGGAAAGGAGCACAATGCGAATTTTTTTATTCACATCCGCTAAAATTCAGGCCGGGCTATTTCAATAAATTTTACTTTTAAATTAAAATATTCTGCAAATAAGTTATTCCAAGACGATTCTCACGAGCTGCAGTTCAGATGTCTGAAAAATATTGTTCATAAAATTTGTTATATGTCAGTGAGAATTCTAATGCTTCTTCACTTTCTTTACTTTCATTCTTCTTTTCCTTAAAGATATTATATTTTAATTCACTTTCAAATAGACTACCAATTAGTGAACGATAAACAATGATGGGATCACATAATCTGTAATTAGTCATAAACTGAACTGGGAAATAAATTGCACATGGTAGGGAAGAAGGTGTTACTAGCATGAAAGGGAATTTTGTGTGAAGGTCATTATTATCGAGAAGCAAATGAGTCGACAGTCGACGGTGAAGCCTCTCTGTCTTTGAAGATTGGAAGGTGGTTTCACCTGTGCAGGACAAAACGTGTACCTACCAGTAAAATTAAAATGAAAAGGCCGCCGCAAAGATCTACACGGCCAAGGTGAACACTCCCTCTCGGACATCAAAGTTTTAGGGTCACGTAGATTGGAATGTGCGCAGGTGCGGCAACATCTCACCGCTGCGGTACCAACTTTCTTTTTTCTTTTTCCTGGGGTCAACCCGATGGCGTGTGGTTGGAGAAATCATCGACAAATGTTGTGCTCCCGGCCATCACTCTTTCTTGCTTTATTTCCTGCAGGTATCTTCTGCCAGATGTGTCTCTATTCAGCGCAAGGCAATTCCAGAAAATGAAAGTGCATGTCCATGAGAGAAGACTACTAAATTGCTCCTCAAATACGGACACAATCAATCTTTCCAGCAGACTTAAACAAAGAAATAATATTTATATAATGTTCAGGGGCCTTATTTTCTGATCGCGTTTAATATGGAATCTTAGCTGGTGAACGAAACCACGCAAAAAACCGCACTTTTTGATTAAATTTTTTTACCCTCCATGATCGACCATGACTCGTTCGACTCAAAATTAATAATGTATTACATCTCATATAATTCTATTATATTTTTGGTTGTATTATTTGTATTATATATTTGTACTTTATGCATATTTGAAAAAAAAACATCTCTTTTAAAAATACAAATCTCAATCAATAGGCACATGGTTGTAAATATTTTCGACCATATTTGCGTCGAATCACATAGGACCTCGCAGGAGAACCTAGAAGCTCTCGTAGGAGTCTTTGGAGGCCCTCATGAGAGGTTCTAGAGGCCCTCGCGAAGGCTCTAGAGTCTAGCGGGCCTCATGAGTGACTGTAGAGGCCCTCGTGGGAGGCTCTGGAGGACCTCATATGAGGCTCTAGAGGACCTCGTGGGAGAGTCTAGACGACCTTCTGTGAGAATCCAGAGGCCCTCGTAGGAGTGTCTGAAAGCCCTTGCTGGAGGATCTGGGAGTCCCATGTGGGATGCACTCGAAACCCTCACGGAAGGCTCTAGAGGACCTTTTGGGAGACTCTAGACGCCTCTTCTATATATTTTGTGCGGAGTTCTTTAATAAGTTTCAAAATGATACAATAATTTTTAATTGATAGCATTGATGTCTAACAAATTGCAACTTGAAAATGTTAACAATTTAATAATACGATCAATTTTATAAATTAAATAGTTTTCAAATTTCGGTCATTTGAAATTAAACACTTTATGTTTAATTTCTTTTAATTTAATTTCTTAATCCACAATAATTGTGAAATTTCAAACAGAACTGCTCAGTAGTCCGTTTTAAGTTTGATGCGTTCGAAATTGAATGATACAGAATTATAAGTGCTTACTCTTGAACATCGAAACTGAAGCCGTTGATATTATACAATCACAAATTTTCAAATTTAAGATGTCAGAATTGTAGAATTTTAAGTACAGTCCAATCAAATTTTGGCAGACTCAAAATAACCCATCAAAACTTTTACATATTCAAAATGAAACCTCAAAAATAATTAAATACTTCAACATTAATAAGTTCAAATTCAAATTTACACTAAAAATATAAAAAATTCTGAATGAAAGATTTAAAATAAAGATTTTATACCGATATTTGAAAACTTTCTATTCAAATGTTTAATATAAAATTCAAATTGGAAATATTCAAAATTGAAAATTTTTGAAAAAGCATTAAAAACTATAGCTTTTTAAATTTGTATTTTTAAATGAACTCATTTTTATTTCTATGTCTTCGAAGTGTCGACATTATTACTTTGAAAATGTTCAAAATTGAAAATTGGAATCTCATTAACTTTAAAGGAAAAAAAACTTAATTTTAAAGGCTTAAAATAATGTAGATATTATTTAAAATTAGCATAATTAAATTCCTGCATTATATTCGTATTAGATATTAATTTTCAATACAATATATAATAAATAATATTTTAACGAAATATTCTGTATCAAAATTGGAGGAAGGTCCTATATACATAAATATATCAGTTTAAAGTATGTCAATTTTATGGTGAATAGTCGTAAAATATCCTGCAAAGAAAAAGTTATCCAATAGTTTTGTAAGATTCTTCATTCACCTAATTTATTCTTTCATTTATCCCAACTTGGAATGCTAATCTTAAGCTACATATTTCTTGTTACAGTTCACACTACCTGTTTAAATTACCAGTTTCATCGCCATTGCATCACTACTAAATATAAACGTTACAAACCTAAGAACATTTTACAATAGATTATGACGTGTTATTAACGTATTTATTACACTTATCGTATTCTCCACGAATCGATACTTTGATTGAAATCCACTGTGAAAGAGATTAAGATCTTTATCCATTTAAATTATTATTTCTTAACACAATCGTCATATCGATTTTTAATAATTATTGTTCTTCCATCATTCTTTATTAGCAATTAGGAAACATTAATTAGGTCGATAAATTTTTATTCGAATTTGAAGCTATTAATGTAGTGGTTAGTCACTCTATGCAATTATTTTCACATTAGGAATTCTTTCACAAAATGAAATTGGAGTATTTCTGCATAATGAAATTGAATTTCAAGATATTATTTTTATAAAAGTTTCAATAATAATCAAAATTTCAAAGTTTATTTACAGCATTAGAATATAAAGGGTAGCTAACCATCAAACATTACGACATTTACACACATTTCATATTTGTAGAAAAAGAAGTAAATATTTGCTCCGACTACACCCAAAGGAATGTAGACTGCGTCAATATAAATCTGAATAAGCGTTAAAAATATTTCTCTGGACTTGATGAAAACTAATTTAAATATCGTCAGTATACTCTAACATTTTTTTAATGTCAAAACGTTAGATCATGTGATTCACAGGCATTAATTTTAGAGATAATTTATGGAAAATAGTTCTGATAGTGAAGAATGAAGAAACTTCGTCGTTAATCATTTTAGCAATAAAAATTCATGGGATAGAGTGATTTCATTTTCATCAGACTGCCAATAAATCTGTCATATTTGTAGTGAAAGAAAGGAATTTTCGTAAGAATTTAGTGCTACTGGGCAACATATAGCAACGTAGGTGAGGAAACAAGGCGGAGGAGTATGACAATGTAACGTTGAGAATTGGATGTTTCAGGTGTCTGCTTATGGTAACAATGCGTAACCTGATGTGGCGGCTTATTTATGATGTTTCATCATGATCTAACTACGAAAAATGGATGTTGCTCCATTTTTCTCAGACAAGAGTCACTGAACTAAAGGTAAGTGAACGTGATCAAGATCGACACTCTGAAAATGAAAGCAGCCACTGTAAGTTGATCCCATTATGGTTCATGTCAATTTCATACAAAACCTTGCGTGTGAGAATGCTAATTAAACACTTATGTCTATCACCTACTGATCTCGAACGCGCTACAATTTCTGCAAATAAAAAATATTAGTTGTCGGTTTTGTACGTTTTTATATTGACCTACAAATTGGATTTTATCTATAAGTTTTGAACGAGAAAGGCTATTCCTTATTGCTCAGCCGGATGGGGTGGTCCAAAACGAGTTTTTTTTCGGAAAGTGAAAACGCTGTTCGATTTTTTCAAAATATAAGTCAAATAATAAAGTTCAATCCATAGAAGAACTCAATCGGATGATTCTAATAAAAATGTTTAAGTTAAAAACTGCAAAAAAGTCGAAAAATGATCTTCATCTTTAACCATTTTCTTATTCGTAGCAACTAATATATTAAAAATTATTATGATCGTCCTTAAGGACATCTATTAGAGTTATGAGAAAAAATTTTTTATTTAAGTTTTGGACGTCTATAAGCAATTAAATATCCTTACTTTGTTGTAATAGGTAGAGATTTATATTCGGTATTATTTTTTTTTTCAGAATAATATTGCTAGCAGGTTATTTTCCTCGGTACCTTATGTGCTAATACAATCATCAACATTTTCAACAACAAAAAAATCAGTATACAAAATCTTAATTTTTTATATTTTTACTGATAAATTGAAATTTTTTGACATTTACAGGTCGCAAAAAATTTGTAAAATTTTCTTAGTTATATCTTCTACTTCTTATTATTTTTTGAAAATTTTGCTGTAACTTTCATATCAATCAATGAAACCGTTCTCTAATAATAATTGGATAACGGTTGACAATTAAAAAAAAAACGTTTTTCCTCACAGAGTTTTATCAAACCTATTTTTTCCTATTTTATGTCCCAATTATTGTTAGTTTACTCAGTATCGACATAAATTCGAATTAATATGAGTAAATGTCTTTCGGAAACGTGTCCCTGATGACTATCTTTTTTCTAATTAATGGCATTATATCTCTTCAAATAAAGCTTAAGATCTAATTACTGAAATAAAAATATTTTTTAGAAATAATTAAAGAATTAAAAAATAAAGCTTTTTATCTTGTTTCCAATTATAGTTTCAGAGCTATAATCGCTTTTTAAATAACCCCGAGCTTTTATGTCATCCCGTAAAAAAACAGTTTTTAAGTCAAAGTGTCTTTATTTGACCAAAATAACAAAAACTGTGATATACATAAAAGTTTCATTTTAATTATCTTATTAAATTTTAACAATTGTAACATTACATTTTTAATCTTCCGATTTTAGAAATTATAATTTCTAACTCCTACGTTGTGAAATTTTAAATGACTAGCTATTCAAAATTATTTGATGGCTTGCTGTTTTGCATTGAACATTATTTTCTCTTAAAATGTTTAAAGCACAATTTGGTTTATTTTTAAAGCTTTAA
>CAKNWW010344619.1:4160-16249 GCA_932074435.1 Andricus kollari
GGATTTTAATAGCTCTTAAGGTATTTTAATCAGTTTTCCAGGATTTCTGTAAATATCATCATAGAATTTCACGGAATTTTATAATATTATAGTGGATTTTAAAGAATTTATTCACGAGAAGTGAGGTATTTTGTAGTATCTTAAAGGATTTTAAATATTGTAGGGAATCTTAAAAGATTCCAAGGAATTTTTAGTTAATTTTAATAATTTGAAGGGATTTCAAAGAGTTGAAAATATTTTAGGATTTAGAATTTTCTAGAATTTTGGAAGATATGAAACGATTTTACGTTTAAAAAGTTTTTATTTAATTGGTCCTGAGCATCAATTGATAAAATGATAAAAATATTTGAAATATTTTAACGTATTTTTCCAAGTTCCTTAGCATTTTCAAAAGCTTTAAAACATTGCAAGGGATTTCAAAAGATTTTAAAGGATTTAAAATCTTTTAGACTATTTTAAAATAGGAGAAAGGCATTTTTAATTGATTTCAGTAATTAATGGGATTTCAAAGGATTTGAAATATTTTTCGGTATTTTAAAAGATTTTAAGGCATTTTCAAGAGATTTAAAGAGATTTCACAATTCTAAGGGATTTTAGTATTTTAATGTAGTTCAAAGAATTTATTCACAAGAAGTGAGAGATTTCGTAGGGTTTCAAAGATTTGAAGAGATTTTCAAATATTTTCTTTGGTTAGAAATTAGTAGGGCTTCAAAGATTTGAAGAAATTTGAATTTTTTTCGGAATTCTCTTTAATTTTTTTAATTTACTTGAATTCTTTTAAATTAACTCAATTCTTTTTAATTCAATGGATTTTTTAAAATCTTTTTAAAGTTTTTATTTAATTGATCCTAAATTCTTTTAACCTCGCCTTGAATTCTTAAGAATTTCATTAAATTCTTTTGAATTCCCTTGAATTTTTTTAAGCTCATTTCAAATTTACTGAATTTAATTATGTTTATTCATATCTTTAAATTGTTTTCAATTCATTTGAATTTTTTAATTCACCTTGAATTTTTATGAGTTCCATCGAATTCTTCTCGTTTACCTTTCAAAATCCTGTAAATTCATTCCAATTTCACGGAAATCAATGGAATTTTTTTTTTTTTTTTTTTAATTTTCTCCAATCCATTTGAATCGACTTCTTGGTTGCTGAACCTCTGCTTTGGCCTCTGGTGGAATTACGCCGTCTGCCTCTGGAGGATGTGGTGATGCTGGATCACCATTAGGTTGTTCCAAAATATCAATCGTCGCTGCTTAAGTCTTGCATCCACGTTGTTTAACTATTGCACTCCATACCAACTCGGTAGATGTTAATATCTTCTCTCTGAGGCTGCCAGTTAATAGCTTGTAGCTGGTGTTTAAACAAGCTATGAGCCTGTAGTTCTTTGGACTTGACAAATTTCCGGTCTCAGGGATCAGTACCGTGCATCCTTCCACTAAACACTGCGGGATGGGTTGTTCTCCGTTTCTATTACAGGGAGGCCCAATCGAACAGCAACTTTTTAGAACGCTGTATTTTTTTTATAAAAAATTTAATTTTATCGAAGCAATTCAAAAAATGGTGGAAAACATTTAAATTTTATAAATTTATGTCGAATTCTCGATATAGCCGCCTTTAACGCGAACTGTGGCTCTGAGACGGTCGACAAACGAGTCGCACGCTGCAGGAATGTGTTCCTGCGGGATCTTCATCCATTCACGAAGAAGGGCTTTCTTGAGCACATCAACACTCTGGTATTTTTTAGTGTTTACCTTGGCTTGCAAAATGTCCCAAACCGAAAAGGAGGGTTGATGTACAAATTCGACATAAATTTGCTAAATTTCAAAAAGTTGCAATTCAATTGGGCTACCCTGTATTATGTTGGCCCACCTTCCACTCATAGGTACTCATAACCTGATACTTCGCTACTAAACACGGTCGCGAAACGCGGCAAGTGATTAGTAGATTCGTTGGTGACTGGTGTCATTCGTTGTTTCGGAACTCTATATTCTACTTGCGTAGTCGCTATAATTGGCGAGTACACACACTGGAGAGCCCGTCTATAGGGATCCGACAATCACACTGGAGGGCCCTATATGGATCCAACATTCATCCTGTAGAGCCCGTGTATAGGGTTCCAACATTCATCCTGGAGAGCGTGTTTGTATCGATCCGACATTCATACTGAAGTGCCCGCTTATAGGGATCTAAACATTCATCCTGAAGAACCTTATAAGGATCCAACATTTATACTGGAGAGCGTATTTATGGAGATCCATCTTTCTTACAAACGCTAGTTCCAATGCCAACTTCTGAGACCAACGATTCAAAATATTAATTTTATATATATTAAACGGCGAGAGACAAACACATCTTCGCGTACGCGCTCAGACATACAAATATATAAAAAAGGTAAAGAATTGAAAGGCAATGTGCACTTAAGATTCACTGAACACCTTGAACATTTAGGAGTCAGTAGGGTGCTGACAGCAGCTCAGAAGAAGGTTTATTAAACACCTGTCGCACTGTAAGAAACTTTCTAGACCATCAAGAAGCAAGCGACTAAAAACCTATGGAGTGGCAGATGGTAACTCTAAGAAAGCATCCAGAGGCGATTGTTGTCTACTCCAGCGTTCGCGACCGCTGTAAGGACAACAACGGTAAAATACGAACTCCAAACTACATCATGCTCCTAATTTTGTACCAGAACATCATCGCAAAAGATATCAAAAATCTTAATAAATTAATTTATAACATTCTCGTCTCATTAGGCAATTGACTTACTCCATGGCTGATAATGAAAAACCGGGTTCACCCGAAAAAAAGTTTGAAACAAAAATGATACATTTTGAAACAAAATTGAAATTTGCACTATTTTTGCAATGTCTACTTGAAAAATGAACAAAAGGGCTTCATCCTGGCTCACTTTATAGTGAATTCTGATAGGTTTCAACCTATTTAAGCGACACATGAAGCAATCCGATTTTCCTCTCTCTGATTCTCGACTAAACAATAGAAAGTAGCTAAAGTACACGAGAACAAGTTAAAAAAATAATTATAATAATTGCAATTCTAGCTTTATTTATTATATTTTTACTTCTGGTAATGGCAATATTGCAGTACACTATTTTCTCGCCCTTTTCTTTAAATACTATAATATTTGTTTTATTTACTTTAATTTTTAGGCCCACGTTTTTCATACTAGTATTCAGTCTGCTCAACATTCTCAGCAAGCCTTTGATTGATTTTGCCATAATAACCTTATCATCTGCAAACGCTAACCCACCCACGTTCACTGTCACGAGATCTACACTTTCTTCGTCGAAGAGAGCTATTCTTAGACACTTATCCATGAGTAGAATAAACACCTGGAGAACATAACGCATCCTTACCGAACACCTTGTACAATATCAAACCAGTCACTCAGTTGTCCATTTCTCCTGGCACACTCGCGTTGCTACCTGCATACATTTTTTTATTGTTTTTTAGAGCCATCTATTGACTATATACTCTTTCAGGACTTCTCAAAGCTTACTTCTATCCACCTTATCGAACGCTTTTTCCAGGTCAATAAATGCACAGAAAACTTGTTTGTTTACCCTCAAACTTTTTTCTGTGATCTGTCTCAAGCTAAATATCTGATCCGCACATTATCTTTCTGGTAGAAATCCACATTGGACTACCCAGATCTTTTTTTCTGTTATTTTAATTACCCTGTCCTATTGGATAGGGTATTGCAACGATAATCGCCTTTTTGCAGTAATCTGGAACCTCCCCATCTCGGTACATAAATTTATCAAGTCGCTCGGCCTGAGAGGTATATATTCGCCATTCGACCTTGACCCATTACCAAAATAAGTTTTTATTTCCTTGAAAATCCTTTTGCATTTTGCTTATCTTCTTCCGCAATAATTTTAAGCTTCCTTTCTTTAACTAGTATTTTTACTTTTCTGTTCTTTTCCCTACGGTAGCTTAATATAAGTGGTACCCAAATCACTAATAACTGAAGTATTAGATTTTTCGAATCAGAACTTCACGTGATTTTTTGTTTAATTTGATTTTTTCATCAACTTTACTCTTCTTTGTAAGCCTGCATAAAAACGGCAATTCATAAACGATTTTAAAGTTTAATGCATTTTAATTTCTGAGGTACAGTGAAATTTTGAAATGACGAATTTTTGACTACAATCATGAAAAATCAGCGTAATTTTCATTTTTTGCATTTTTTCAAAAATATATTTCAAGAATGGTTTTATATAAAAGTAATATTTTTCAATAAAAATAATGAAAACCGTTAAAATTGAGGTCGTTTCAAAAATTAACTACACCTCAGAAATTAAAATGCATAGAAAAGCCTCTAAGGCTTTTTTTATACAGGGTTGAATGTATGAATATCAATATAGTATTTACACATACATTTTGGACTGTAGCAATTAAATCGATGTGAAAATATTACATTTGATGAAAAGTAGCTATATGTGTGTATGTAGTAGTTTTTACGTACGTTTATTTTTAAAAAATTTCCCTAAAACTACTCTTTTAAACAGATGAATTCAGCCGATAAATTTTAAAATTGATTATAAATTGCCGTTTTTATTCAGGTTAAAACAGGAAAGTAAAATTTATGAAAAAATCAAATTAAAAAAGCACGTTAAGTTCTGATTCAAAAAGTCTAATACTTTGTTTTTGGGGTTTTTGGGCACCTAATATTAGGAAAAAAAATCTAGCTTAATTTCTGACATGGTCGCGCCGCCGATTCAAAAAAAAATTTGGAATTACTCATATGTATATCATGGTAACATTTTCATTTATATACGTCGTTTTAGGTCAAATTACAAAAATATTTCTTTAAATTCATTAATTGCTGTTAGCAAGTAATTTATACTCTGTTTTATGTTCATTATGCTTGAAAATATTCCGAAAGTAAGAAGGACTTTTTTCGATACTAATATAACAGTCCTGGAACATGAAAGTTGAATCTATCTTGGAAATGCTCATATGTGTTAAATTATTTATATGAATAATTTTTGTATAGCGAGATAAAAATAGCTTTTAACTTCTAAGGTTCTACTCTATTTGTTGACACTGATATTCCCTCCACAGCCCGCTTTTGGCGTAAAAAGTGTCCAATCTGAATATATTCTCGAAGAAACTTCAAGCGTTTGTTCTTCATCTGGAAAATCCGAAGAAAAGAACATGGAAATGATTAAAAATCAGGTGCAACTATCGAACAGATCGATCATTGTTTATCGAAAAATTTGTGACGAGTCAAAATTGAAAAAAAATCTGTCAAGTTATAAAACCATGGCATATCAACAAATAAGTTTTAAGGAACTTTTTAAAAATATTGAAAAAAGCTGTAGACAAGAAGATTACTTTTGGAATTGGTTATCCGATTATTACTAGTATTGCGCGAAAAAAAAATGATGCTAATAGAGGAAATAAAGTGCGACGCCAGCAATATGTTAATAACTACGCACAATTTCCCACTCTGTCAGAGTGGTAATATCTAGGAATCTTGTCATTTAAGAAAGTTTCCAGAATTTTGGTTTATCGTGAGTGTTGGAAAGTAAAAAATTAACAGTTTGATGAATGATGTTTAAGATGTTTGTTATTTTCAGTCTGCTTTTAAAGAGAAAATGCCAGGATTTGGTAAGAATTAATGAAAACGCTGTGTCCATAAAACCAACAGAAAAATTCACGTTCATTCCCAAGATAGCTGTTATCGAACGGAGAGCGTCAAACTCAAATATAAAGTTTCAGTCATGCCACAAGTTAAAGTGGAGATACAAAATTCGTGAAATTCTTGATTTTTTTTAAACTTCTCACAAAGTATATTCTTTGCAAAAGGTCAGAAATATCTCTATTAGGGTTTAATTGACGCATAGTTTGTTAAGCCTTCTAAAGGTTTAAAAAAAAGTTTTTTGCTCCTTTTTTGAACGATTAATCACATTTCAAAGTTAGCAGAGATTTTTAATAGTACTTTCGCTGATCGTACCGACAATTTCTGACGGTAGTGTACCTCCAAGTATCACGATTTCGTTAATAATTATGGAATTTTTAAAAGCGGAATCAATTTCAAACGTATGGGAATTGTTTATTTAACAAATCTGATTTTTTGTCAGACCTTTCTATATCGCCTTTAATGGATTTCTAATGACCTAAGTGTATACAATTTTTTTTAAATAAATTCTTCAATGGCAGGGATTATTTAAAAACCATTTAACATTATTTAAAAATATAACATTTCTTATAAAAAGATTGTTTCCTTTTTGTCTCCTTTTTTAAGTTCCTTCTGTGCTGTGATCCCTGCTATTGCAACTGTAACGAAAATCACCGCAGTGATTGTGTCTTAAAACACCATACAAGATAAAGAGAAAAGTTAGAAAAAAAGTAGTTTTTTTCTCTTAGAGAAAGTTTTTGTATCCACATTCTAGAGTTACTTCGAAGCAAATGCTAGTAAAGAGTGTTCACAACTCCTACCATAAGATGCAGCTCTGGCGTAGGAATTATGTCGGTTATTTCCATATTTTCATCTTGAACAATGATTGGCTCATGGATGCAATTTTCGTAAAATATCGCGTCTTTTTTTTTTTGCTGCCAGCTGTTTTCCATGCCTCGCAATTTTGCAAACTCATCTGGGCAAGAGCATGTAATTTTCAACCAGATATCAACTACGGTAAACAGCTATTCTGTACGCGGTTGGTCTTAAAGTCGCTTCCTCCTCTTCGTCTGCGTACATATCCAGTTTTCAAGAGGTAAGCAGCTTGATTTCGCAAAGACTGATGCGAAATGTGCTGAAGCTCTGGATTCAGCTTATATAAAAAAAAATGGTTAACAACCACCGCAGGGTCCCACTGGGAACAACTGCCATCTAAATATTACACGGGCTCCCAGTAGAACAGCGGTAAATCACACTCATGGCCACGTCTCACGACCGTGAGATGGGTGGTCACAGGGCACGATGAAATCACGACAGACAGGCGAAACCCTTATATATCTTGAGGACACGAAGCTGGACCAATCAGGAGCGCCATATAAGCAGTCGCGTGTGCGCGAGCGAAGGTCCAACGCAGTGTTATATCGAAGCGAGCGCAGAGGTGGGGTTACCAACGGGAGAACACTACGCTGGGTTCCCGATCACGGATACGACTGTTTATACGGCGCTCTTGATTGGTCCAGTTTAAATATCTTATAACTCAAAATTGAATCGAACCGAAGGACTTATGACAAAGCCACCGGACGCATCCTCGGTTTGCGGATAGAGGGTCCCTGTACCAAGCTGAATATGGTTACAATAATTAATGAGCAGTCGTGGACAATTGTTCAGGGTTGGTCCTGAAAGAATCAACCCCCAAGCGGGGGCGTAGAAACCGTACCAAAAGCTGAATGGCACCTGGGTGAGGTGTCTCTAACGGTGTCTTTGGGATACCGGGCGACCTCTCAGAGTATGCAGTCTTATCCTTGTATGCAGGGCTCTACAAGGATGGACGAACCACTTTCCCTAGCTGCTCGTGGCAACAACAATGATAACACCAAACATAGTTGTAGTATGTGCGGTTCAAAATGCGTCAATGCGATGGACCGGCAGAATCTCAATACTTTTAGGTGGACGGATCGACTCAAGGACTACCTGCTGGAGTGCTACAATACCATTATGGTCCCTAAACAAGAAGGTAACATGGCACGACTGCACGCTCTGTGGTACAAGAAATACCCAGATCTCTCGCACCGTTCGCATCAACGTCTGGGAAAACGTGCCGAAGAACTCCGGAAAAGAGGTTATGTAAGCGAAGCGCCTACTCTACCGCAGCCAGAACAATCCGACAACAGAACAAGAGTGGCGACACTGAGACCTACCGCGGGCAGGTATCAAGTAGAGGAAAAGTATTGTTTATACTCCCTATTTCACAAATGGGGTAAAACCATAATAAAGTGCTATTACTGATGTTTATATTATCAAATAATATTTTTTAATGAACTTACAATGTTTTTCAACATTCTTGAAATAAAATGTTGTTATCTCACGTGAAGTTTTTGTTTTCTGATTCCCTTAAACCGGGTACACCTTTTTAGCTTTATCTTTCCTAAATTAGCCACTTTACTTGCGGATTCAATATCCTCCTTATTTTGCATATTTATAAATATACATTTATACAACAAAGCACCATTCACAGTTCACATGATCAAGAATTCATTGTTGTATACTATGGGCAATGCAGAGCGCGTCCGCTGACCGATCGTTGTGCAATGTTTGGCTCCACGCTAGAACACTCTACGGGAGCGAATTTTTAAGGCTGGGCGGCCGTGCAACGACTGTTTGCTATTGTAAATATTAGAAAACCAACATGTCTGTGTCACATTATATGTAACAGACTTCGCTGCATCGATTTAGAGCATTTTTGAAAAAAGGGCGTATGAGCTTATACACCCTTATTCCATCAACGGCCACAATTCTAACTTTTACACTATCATACATCACAACTTAGTTATTTGGACGTATGCACAAATTACCGTCCTTTTCTTCTTCGTTGAGAGAAGTTTCATCATTATCCAAACTCTGTTTCTCTCTTTAAGATCTGAGAGATCTTTGACTCTTTTCCGTTAATTATAATCGCGTACTTAGCGGTATTTTATTTCTAGATATTTCGCAACAGTCGATTTTTAATTCTCTGTTGATTCATACAGATTTGCTGTAAAAATAGTTAACGTTATTCGCAATTTCCTATTCATTAGTAATTCTTCGTGTGAAACCCCAGTTTCTACCGATTTCGACTAATAACTTAAAAGAGCCTCGTTCAGATTCTCTTATTTTTTTAATGATATTCTTGGCAGTATGTACTCCTCTTTCGAACTTACCGTTAGACTATCTGGAATTCGCAGAGTATTACAGTAATTACGGACCGTTGTCCGATCTTCCTGTATGTCGTGTCTTCCAAAAATATCATCTGAAAAACAATTACCTATTCATCGATAAGACCAAGCATAAGAAATAATCGAAAATAAAAGGAATATACTGTTCTTTTATGATGAAATACCAGCAATAGCACTTGAAAAATTGTCTGATAATTTCGGCTAAGGTTTAGTCGGCAGTACTTCCTATGGAAAGTTTTTTTCTAATTTTGACGCAGTTCGAACAATTTTTGACTATGTTCTCAATTTGCATGCTCAGACATATCCACCACACCGATTCTTTTTTCCTGCTATGATATTTTACAATTCCTTAGTGGCCTTTATGTAATTCTTTCAGAACCTTATTTTGTAATATAGCTAGGATGATTAATCTAGTATTTCTTAGTAGGATATTTCGTTGAAACTATTTTCGTGACGATATTGGTAATACGGACACAAACTTAAGGGAATACCTCATCTTTAGATTGAGCAGCTGCTACTTTTCTATACAGGGTGTCCCAGACTCAAGTGTCCGGACTTATATAGCTATATTACCATTAAAAAATAAATCGGAAATTCCTTCTCCAAAAATCAGTTGAAGTTTTAGTTGTTGAGCGAGAGGAGAACAGCAGTCACTACACTTCGTTGGACTCCCGTTCATGTACGCACGGCTGTTTATACCGCGCTCCTGATTGGTCCAGCTTAAACATTTAATGACTCAAAAACTAAAACTTCAACTGGTTTTTGGAAAAGGAATTTTAGATTTATTTTTAAAATTTTTATACAGTTATATAAGTCCGGACACTTGAGTCTGGGACACCCTGTATAAGTGTCTTTGATAGGAACTTGCTTTATCACAAATCTTACAAACGCTTCTGTTTCTTGTAATAACTCTTACAATTTTAAATCATTAGTCATCATTTTTGAAGTAGTCCAGGCTATTGGATCGGTCACGTTGAAAAATGATGGAAATTAGTGTGTTTCTTTTGGCAAAGAAATATGTCCTCTTTCGTTATTATTAAGCCTTCCTTATGGACGTTTTTATGCTCAAATTTAATTTATTACTATTTTAAAGTCGTATCTGAAACACGAGCATGGCTAGCCTAGATTAAGTTCAGCCCAAAATTGCTTGCACTTCCAATTTCTCTTTTGTACATGTTTCGGGGAGGCCCTCCGGTTATGCAAAGCCAAGAATAAAAAAAATCGTATTACACATTATATCAATAGCAGTTCATTGATAAAAAGTTTTCCCCTTTCTGAAATCTCTTAAAATATACTCTTACTAGATTTATATTTTGTGTATTTTATTTTTTAAATGTTTGTTTTTAGTTAAATGAATACATGAATACTTAGTTCCTGAGGTTCAAATTGTTTTTTTTTTCTTCTAAATTTGAAGAAACATAATTTTTAACGATTTAAAATCTAATTTTTCTCGAAAACGACACAACATATGAATAGTAGTTCATAATTAAAAATTGTTCTACTTCCTGAAAGTGCTGAGCAATAGGACGAACGGCTGGTTTCCTGGAACTCTATCGGATATCACTCTGTCTGTAATCCGCTTTTTCTGTCAATAATTATCACCCATTCGCATTTCCACTAAGCAGAACTTATGAACAATCAACACATCCAACAAAGGTTATGGCATCGGGAAAACATGACGCAGAATGCAAACCGCTAAGATTTCAAGGGTGTGAACCGCATGCAGAGTAAATTATGTTTGCATTTTTTTCCTTCATGCGTATTCCAACATTGTCATACGATTGACCTCTACAATCAGGCAAAGTTTACTCCAAGATAGTCTTATCTATTTAAGATCTCATCTGCGATTTCTGACCCAGTTTTTTCGTTGAGCAGAAAATGCTGAGTAAATTTCTCCTTGATGGTCCATTGACATTGTTCCGTATCTTTATGAATATAGCAGAAGACTAATATATTTTTTTGACTGTGAGTTGCATCACGAGTAGCATCACAAATTAGTGAAAAATAAATTGTTTCCGCTCTTTCATTGAGAATGTCTAAGAATGTTTAAAAATTCTTCTAAAACAACGTCATATTGAGAAAGTAATTGAAGGCAACCGAGAAAGTAATCATTATTTATATCACAAATTTTTTCGGAACTCCCACGAAATGCCAGACTAAGTGAGCTTAAAAAACTGTAACATCAAGGATTCGTTTGAGCAAGCAGATTAACTATTTTGTTTCGGATATCAACTGTTTTTCTATTTCCTTGTCTATTGCTCTACTATATTCCTAAACGGAGTACTCCATTCTTCGTCACTGCAAATAAAATTGCTTGTGCTGAAGACTGTCCTCGTGTTTCGTCAAACTTTTATACAGATTGTGCCACTTGTATTTCGTTGAATTAAATCCTTCTACAGTAGCGAGGTAACTCACTTGATATCTTATTCGTGAGCTGGAATCGAAGAGTCGACACGGAACTCAATCTAGTTAATTATTCCTCGAACCCGATACTAGCCAATATCTAATAGACGTGTCGCGTTTATTTGGTGCACGCATGTGGAGTTAATAACTGGGAAATGAGTCACCGCTGAAATCCGCTGATAGTTTTGAAAGGTTGACTTCAAGATTTTCTTCCATTACATACCCAGTCCTCTGGGTTGCACTTGAAGATTCAGGAATAGGATCAACATTTGGACCAATTTGCGAAATATCTGAAGCTTCAATCTCTGGTTCAATATTATTTATAGCTTGATGATTATCCCCTTTTTCCTTTTTACAAAATATCTTAAAAGTATCTTTTTAGACTTTGGATCTTCTGTTTCTTTTGCCCTGTATTTCTTTTCTTTTCCTTCCTAATAGCCAGATTTATGCCAATTATTTTCCACAGTTTACGATTATCACCCTTAAACAATTTCGTATAATTATTAAATAAGAAAATGGAAATGTCATTTTTTCAAAATCAAATAAAAATTTGATGTCCGCTCAAACAAGAAGACAAGAAGGGGAAACCGAAAGTCCTTCCGCTACCTCCACGATCTCCAGAAAAACAAAGCGCATCTTCTCCACCGCCACGATAGTCTCTAACGAAAAGATCCCAATTAAAAATGATTAACAGATTAACCATATACAGGGTGTCCCAGACTCAAGTGTCCGGATTTATATAGCTGTATACAAATAAAAAAAATAACACGAAAATTCCTTTTCCAAAAATCAGTTGAAGTTTTAGTTTTTGAGTTATAAAATATTTAAGCTG
>CAKNWW010344622.1:1819-13573 GCA_932074435.1 Andricus kollari
CATACGACAAATCACTACTTAACCTGGACATGATTTCAACTCGCAAAGTAAATTTCTAGCAAACTGGTGGTAGCTAGGTGCACAATTTGAACAATGAATAATACAAACAATAAAAGTAGCCTCTGAATGGATTGAAGCTATGATTAACGAAATGCATGCACTCGGTAAATTTAAAGGTCAAGTTACAGGCGATAAATGGTTTTGAAATATGGTCAGGAGTAGATAGTAAATCACATGGTATTCAAGAGGTCGGTTTGATTATGAATGGAAAAGCAAGACAGCATCTCAGAGATTATGATTCTGTATCTCCCAGATTTTTTTAGGCTAGAATGAAGGTTGGAGTCAGAAGATTATTTATCATAGCGTGTTGAGCCCTAGTTGATTCTGAGCCCAGATAAGTCAAAGACGCCTTCTCGGACACAGTAAATGATACAATAAGTACTTGCGATCGTAGTGAAACTATCATTCTGCCAGGAGATATGAACAAATGGGTCGGCGTCCAATGTTAGGGTACAGATACAGAAAGGTTTCTAGGTAATTTTGGGGATTCAAGAAAAAATTATAACGGGGAAAGATTAGTTAGCTTATGCTCAGAAAGGGGCCTATTTATTACAAATACTTGGTTTAGATATCAAATGATCAACATGTAACACTAGTAAAATATACAAGAGTCACGAGGAGTTTAGAGTTTAGAGAGCACTAAGAGATAATAAAAATTTAGAGGGTGCATCAACCTTGTTTAGGGATGTCATTATTAGGAGCGCGATTGAAGTGTGTGGTACTGCGGTTGTAGGAATAATTTCTGGTGATATATTGTGTGATGATGTTATGTAGGCAGCCCGACAAGAAAAGAAAGAAGCGTACAACAGAACGTTGAACATCACAGGTCTTAGCTGTGAGGAGAGAAATAGACTTTGGTCACAGACACAAAAAGAGGAAAGTGAAACGACTAGTCACGGAAAGTAAAGATAAAATGAGAACAGAAGAAGAGAAGAAAATACAAAACGACTTTGAAGGAAGCAAGAAACTGTTATATAAGTCTATGAAGAGAAGTAAGAGTACAGAGTTGGTCAGCATGAGAAACAGCAAAGGTGAAATGATGGGATAGTAGACGCTCTGAAAGACTCTTTTGAAGAATTATGAGGAGGTGAAGCTTTAGGACAATAAAACGGCGATATAGAAGTAATGCATTAGAAAAACCCATTGAGAAAGTCTGTTTCTCTGAGGTTAGAGACATAATTAAGAACTTAAAAAACGGTAAGGCTGCTATTGTAGACAGTGTTAGCCCTGAAATGCTTAAATACGGTGGCGAGTACATACTTCACGGGTTGTACGAATTGATAAATTCATGTACCGAGATGATGGAAGTTCTACATGACTGGAAAAAAGCGATTATCGTACCAATATACAAAAAAACAAAGATAAAAGCAACTGCAATAATTATAGATGTATCAGCTTTTTAAGTACCGTAAGTAAATTATACTCGGAAATGCTTATTCATAGAGTAATGAAAATAACAGGAGAAAAATATGGGAAGTTCAAAGTGGATTTATGCCAGGAAGATCATCTACGGATAATATATTTAGCTTAAGACAGGTCACAGAAGAAAGTTTGAGAGTAGGAAAGAAAGCTTGCTGTGCATTTGTTGACCTAAAAAAAGTATTTGACAAGGTGGATAGACGTAATCTTAGGGAAGTCCTGAAAGAGTACGGAATCAATGGATGGCTCCTACAAGCAATACAAGCAATATATGCTGGTAGCAAAGCGAGTGTAAGTGTTAATGGGAAATTAAGTGACTGGTTCGCTATTATGCATGGTGTTAGGCAAGGATGCGTCATGTACTCATGGCTATTAATAATATATTCATGAGCAAGTGTCGAAGAATGGCCCTCTTCGAAGAAGAACGTGTAGATCTCAAAACAGTAAAGGTACGTGGGTTAGCGTTCGCAGATGATAAGGTTGATATCGCAGAATCAATCGAAGACTTTCAAAGAATGTTAAACAAACTGAATACATGCATGAAGAGCATGGGCCTCAGAATTAACGTAAATAAAACAAAATTTGTGGTATTTGAAGTAATGAATGAGAAAACAATATACAACATTGTCTTGAGTAATGAGGGAATACTACAAGTTGATAAGTACATATATCCGGGTAGCCTATTCACCAGTAACGGAAAGATACATGAAGAGTTAGATAGATGCATAAACAAGGCCAAGAGCGTTATCGGTAGAACAAAGTCCATGATCAGAAGGAAAAATATATCAATTAAAGCTGAAATGGCGATACATAATTCTGTACTTGTACCAACTGTGCTAGACGGTAGCGAGACATGGACCTGTCCAGAAAAGAATAAGAGTACAAATAACGCAATTGGCATGAAATGTTGAGAGAATGAAATATGAAAGACTGACGAAACAAGTGTACAAATGGGAAGTAAACAGCTGGATGCCTAGAGGCAGACCCTGGAAAGAATGGTTAGAATGTGTGAATGAGACCCTAATTCGAAGAGACGTAAGAAGCCATAGAAACACGAGAGCTTTCATGAAAAAATGCATGGACGTGAAGGAAGCTGAAGAAGCATATCAGGACAGAAAAGGGTGGCGACAAATAGTTTATAAAAAGAGTGTCAGTAGAGTTAATACCTCTGAAGACAAAAACACTGGATACTAATGGACCGGCCGAGTATGGGGCTTTACATGACGGCTTTGTGAGGCTTTTCTCTTGGAGTGTTCGCTAAAGAGATTGATCAGCAACTTGGGTAGTAGCAGTGTTGCGGAAAGAACGTGTTATTTAAAGAAATAACAAGAGAATTCTAGATCAATCAATACCTCCTTCCTCACATTACTCCCTTCCTCACCAAGTGAGTCACGCCTACCCCGAAAGGGAAATTCCTTAATATTATAATAATAATAATAACTAAATAAAGTTTTTCCAACCCAATACAGAGAATTTATGTTATGTTTTCACGTCCTTAAAGCATTGGAAATAAAGGTAGCATACTTGTATAGTTTTAGCTGAATTTCGTAATATACAGTCGGGTAGGTCGAAAAAAAAAAACAAATGTTAGAAATCGATTTTGGAACTATGTGTGAAAAGTAGTGTATTGGGAACCTAAAAAAGTATAAATTATTTGGTGTCTGTGCGCGCATTATGAAAATATTTTTGAAAAAATTATCATTTTCATAGATTTGATATTATTGGACAGTGGGATTCATCAAAATAAGAATGCTGCAGAGAAGAAGTCGGCATCGCCTCCGAATTCAGGTCCTGGAAATAAAAATGTTGTTGATCCAATTGGCAACGCTTTACCTATAAATTTTGTTGAGGTAATAGGCAAACGTATCGCACAAATAGAGTCTTAGTTCCGCCTATGAACGATGACTTTACAGTTTGTTCAAACGAAATCGTTAAGTTAGATTTACAAGCGGGAGAAATTTATATCTTGTTAAAGAAATACCCGCCTCCTAGTAACTGCATAAACCTTAATCCTTCCAAATTAAATACAGGTTTTAATTTGTGCAAACTTCCAGAATCGTCTTTTAAGAGAGATAAGAAAATTGTCCAAACCCAAGAAAAGTTGACGGCTTCTAAAGCAGCGACCTGTAAGGCTATTTCTACAATTTGTTCTCGAAACAATGCGGAGCACACTGCTCTCTTGTCGATTCTTATTCTTATTCAACGTGATTCTTGTTGGATTGTTGATTTCAACCATTCCTGATGAATTATTATTTGGAAAGGACCTTATTGAAAACGTCAAATCAGCCCAAACCGTAGAACAAACGACGACCGCGTTCAATCATAAGAAGGCTGCACCTAAAAACAATTAAAAAAACTTGAGAAGCCTGCTTCATCAACAAGCAAGAAATTCGATAGTGTAGGGCAAGCAGAAGAAGCTATCGACTCCTCGCCAATCATACCAGAGGAATTAACGATTTCAGCCGAAATCATCACAACCATGCTCATCACGCAGGAAGGATTAGGCCCACTAAGTAATGTTGCTGGTAGATTAAGGCATTTTGTTAAGGGATGGAAGGCTATAATATCAGACCCTAAAATCTTGTCTTAGGTTAGGGAATACAAAATCCCTTTTTTGTCAACTCCTCATCAAACGTTTGTTAAACGTACTGTTTGGTCTACTGCAGAAAGGCACGAATTATTTTTTCAAAGTTCTCAACTTATAGAAAGGTGCGTCATACAGACGGTAAGAGATGGTAACAGATTCATTTTGAATCTTAATGAATTAAATGCATTTATTTTCACGGAATATTTCAAACTCGAGGACCATAAAAGAGCAATCAAATTAATAAGTAGGGACTGCATTATGGTAACTTTAGACTTGAAGGACGCTTCCCATTCAATTTCGGTTGACGAAAGTGACAGAAAATTCCTAAGATTTGAGTTCGGCGGTATAACTTATGAATTTACGTGCGTAGCCTTTGGTCTTTGTATAGCTTCTTATGTTTTCACGAAGATTTTAAGGCCGGCAGAGCCTATTCTCAGAAAGTCTGGTTTTTTGTCCATTAATTATCTGGACGAATTTTTTTAAATTTCTAATACACATTCTAACTAGTCAACAAATTTAATTGTGACCGAAAAGTTATTAGGGAAACTCCGTTTTGTTATTAACGAGGAGAAAAGTCAGACAGTTCTGTGGCATCAAATCAGAATATAAATGGTCATTTTTGTATCTTTCAACTCACTTTTCTTGACCCCAGCGAAAAAGCCTAAAGTTAGGTATTTTAATTTTCCACCGTTCAGGGGGTGACTGTTCACGGGCACTTTCTTGTTCTTCTCAAAATGCTCATGTCAAGTTCCTAGGGCATAAGGTGACATCACTAGGAATCAAGTCACTTGCAGAAAAAGTCGAAGCCATCTTGACTTTTCCTCAGCCCCAAAACTGCAAAAGATCTTCGTCGTTTTTTAGGTACCATAAACTTTCAACGACTGGCAATCCCAAACGCAGCAGAACAGAAAGCTCCACTAAACGACCTAGTACATGGAAATATAAAAGGCCGAACACCTGTTGCCTGGACTCCAGAAGCTCTCCAGGCTTTCGAAGCTTGAAAAAAGAGCCTAGCAGAAGCTGTTTTGCTAGCCTTTCCAGCGCCTGAAGCTCCTTTGGCCATCTTTACTGATGCTTCGGATTTCTCTGTCGGCGCAGCTCTCCAACAACGAGTCGCAAACGAGTGGCGATCCCTTGCTTTCTTTTCCAAGAAGCTCACCAACACCGAGCGGAAGTATGAAGCCTATGACCGTGAATTGTTGGCCATTTACAAGGCAGTAAAATTTTTTCGGCATATGGTTGAAGGTCGAGACTTCACCATTTTCACCGACCACAAGCCAATCACTTTTGTGTTCCAGCAAAAATTGGACAAATGCTCTCCTAGCAATTTCGACACCTGAATTTCATTGGACAGTTCACCACCGACATCAGGCACATCGCAGGAAGTGACAATGTCGTGGCCGACACCCTCTCCCGGATCGAAGCCATTTCGAACGGGATTGATTTGTCAGCACTCGCAGAATCGCAGAAAACAGATCAGGAACTCAAGGATCATCTTCAGCTAGGGACAGCTCTACAATTGAAGCAGGTATCACTTCCAGGAACAGGTATTATAATGCACTGCGATATTTCCACCTCCACAGCTCGACCGTACGTCACGGAACCTTTACGACGAACAGCCTTCAACTCATTACACCAGCTGTCACATCCTGGAATCAAGGCTGCGACGAAACTCGTAACTGAACGATACGTTTGGCCGTCCATCAAGGCCGATTGCAGAAAGTGGGCACGGGCCTGTATACAATGTCAAAAAGCAAATGAATCTCGTCACGTTACGTCGCCGGTAGGTTCATTTTCACCACCTTCAAGAAGGTGCGAACACATTCATATGGACCTTGTCGGACCATTACCTTCCTCTGGCGGTTATCAGAATTGTTTGACGATCGTTGATCGTTTTTCACGCTGGCCAGAAGCCTACCCATTAGAAAACATCAACGCTGACACCGTCGCCAAAACATTTTTCAACCAGTGGATCGCCAGGTTGGAGTGCCCTTACGCATCACAACAGACCAGTGTAGACAATTTGAGTCTCAGTTATTTAAGGAATTGAATATCTTACTAGGAACGCAACATTTCCATACTATAGCCTATCATCCAGCAGCAAATGGTCTCGTGGAACGTTTCCACAGACAATTTAAAGCAGCGATAAGGTGTCACGCCGATGAGAGGTGGACAGAAACGCTCCCCATCGTTCTACTGGGAATCAGAGCGGCGTGGCGCGACGACCTCAAATCAACGTCAGCAGAACTGGTCTTCGGTGAATCTATGCGATTGCCGGGTGAATTTTTGGCACCTCGCAAAGGAACAGATTCTCAGGTGACAACGCAATTCGTGGAATACATGCAGAGACACTTCCAGAACTTAAAACCAGTGCCCGGAACTCGCCACGGAAAAAGACAAGCTTTCGTCTTTCAGGACCCTGCGACCTGCAAGCACGTTTTTGTTCGACACGAAGGAATGAAAAGGTCCTTACAAATGCCTTATGACGGACCATTCGAAGTCGCCTGCCGTTCCGATAAAACGTTCAAAGTGTTCATGAACGGAAAAAACGTCACGGTGTCAATCGACAGGTTGAAACCAGCCTATGTAATCGCTGAAGAGGAACCACAGCAGCAGGCAGCACCCAAGTCACGTCGTGAGGAATCGACACGTGAAAATCTAGAAAAAACACCCAACTTGACAGCAAACAAAACCAGGTCTAGCAGACAAGTCAGATTCCCTGATCGATTTTAGGCTGACTGTCCTTAGTGTTTCTAGTGTTTCTTGTGTTTTTTTTTCTCAGTGTTTCGTGTGTGCTTTCAACAAGAAAAGTACCAAAAAAATACAGTGTCTTGTGCAATGGTTTCGCCAAAGAAATCAATTTCAATTCTCTCCTCGTGTTTCATTTGTATGTACGTATGTTGTGCGTACGCAATATTGAAGAACGAAAAAATTATTTACTATTGTTTACCTAGAACCAAAGAGTGAACAAAAAAAAAAAAAATTTCTTTCAACAAATATTGTATTCTAAAATAAGTATACTGTATCGTGATCAACGAATTTAAAATGTTCTAAATTTTCTTTCTTTAACAGTCAATTACTAGCAGGGGGTAGCTGTGGCGTCAAATCAGAATATAAGTTGTCATTTTGGTATCTTTCAGCTCGCTTTTCTTGGTCTTCTATCAAGGACGCTAAGACATTTCACCCTACGTCAGGTACGCCCTTCAAAAAGACAGTACTCACTTGACCGTAAACCAAGTTGCACCCCGCGTTGTCAATTTTCCATATTTTTCCATTTAATAAAGTTATCTGTTTGTTCTGTTAAATCGTGCATCCATACTTCATTCCAATTATCATCGAATCACTCAAAGTTCCAAGTAACATCCGTAAATTTTTAGGCTTGATGTTTAATTTGTTACGATGAATTTTAGAGCTTCCTGAATCTGAGAGACCTGCTGTCCTCAATCATTCAGAAAATTCAAAAAACATCGCAATGCAAGATTAGAGAATTTGCCCAATTTATCGGTTCTTTAATAGCCTGTTGTCCAGCTCTATCCTATAGTTGCCTTTGTACCAAAGATTTCGAGCGGAAAAAAATCAAAGCTTTAGCAGAGAATAATTATAATTATGACACGCACATGATATTCAATTTAAACCCGAAGGACTTTTTGTGGTGAAAAAGCCATATCTTAACGGGCTAAAGGTACATAAAGGAGCCAGAATTTACCATCGAGATTTTCTCGAACGTTTCTCTGACTGGTTAGGGAGCTGCTTGTGGTCCTCAAAGATCTCACTGCTTTTGGTCATAGGAGGAACAGGTTTTAAATATAAAACGTTAACAACATAAAGTCGTATGTTCATCTTAACAATATAGCGAGAGAGATTTGGGAATGGTTCGACGTACGCCGATTACGGATATTCGCTTCATATATTAGCTCCAAGAAGAATATTTTGGCAGACATTAAATCACGAAGACTTGAGCTAGAAATTGGAATATGAATTAGCAGATTTTACTTTCAGAAAAATCATTAAAGTTTTCGGTGACCCGGTGGTTGATTTATTTGCTAGTCCCTGAAATGCAAAGTACAAATATTATCCTGGCTGAGTAGCATTTAAAGTTTTTAATTTGTCTTATGGAAAGTTTTTCTTTTATGCCTTTCCACCCTTCGCTAAAATTCTAAAAGTTCTGGATATAAAGTAATCAGAAAGCTGAGGGCATGTTTGTGGTTCCAAATTGGCCTACCCAACCTTGGTGCCCTGTTTTCCAGTCAATGCTTCATCACCAACCAATTCATTTTGAGCCTAATTAAGGCAGGTTATCTGGCAAGCACTGAGACTTCATGGAATTCCAGAGTCTTCTTTGGAAATATCTGTTCCTTCTGTTTGGGAGTCATCAATGAAAATCTACAACGTTGCCTTATGAAAATGGTGGAACTTTGCTACGAAAAATTCTTTAGATCCTTTTTAACCAGCAGTTTCGGATATTTTAAATTTTCTTACTAAGGTATTCTAGAAAGGATCTTCGTATACTACTGTTAACGGTACTAGATCTGCACCTTTTCTAATATCGAACTCTCAAGCCACCAGCGATCCATGAATTCAAAGGTATTTTAAGGGTATTTCCAGTCTAAGACCAGCAAGGCCAAGATATGAATATACGTGGAACCCTAAAGTTGTTCTCGACTACTTTTCTTTGAAAAACTCTGTGCTGCTCATAGTACCCGTGATACTGCCACAGTTTGATTGACATATATTTTTATGCATCTAAGTTGGTCAGAAACGTTGTTCTGTCATTAACTATTTCCTTTTTACTGTATTAAATCTATTTTTAGTTTTTCCTGGTCTCAAATTGCCGTCAGTTGATTCTTTTTGTCAAAAATAATTCTGCTTTGATTAAAATTCCACAATTTTAGTTGAAGATTCATCATTGTAGTTAAAAATTCATCAGTTTGGTTGAATTTTTTTATTTAATAAAAATGTAACTACTCGAATTGAATATAACATTATTTTTATGTAGTTTTCCATTTTAGTTTAAAATTGAACCATTTAGTCAAAAAATTGCCTTTTTTTAGTTGAAAATTCATGTATTGTGTTGAAATTTTTTTTTAGTAGAAAATTAATCTTGTTTGAAAATTTATCTTTTTGGTTGAGAATGAAACTATTTGGTTTAAAATTAGACTCTTTTGTTAAAAAATGCACCTTTCTGGTTTAAAATTCATTCATTCCAGCTGAATATTCATCATATGTTTTTTGCGTAGAAAATTAGTTACTTTACCTTAAATATTAACTATTCAATTTTTAGTTGAAAACTCATATTTTTTAGTTCAAAATTCAACTATTTGGTTGCGGATTCATGTATTTTGTTGGAAAATCGTCTTTTTTGGTAGAAAGTTAATCGCTTTGGCTGAACATTCATCCTATCTTGTTGAAAATTCAATATCTTCACTTGAAAAGTTATGAATTTGAAGAGGTTTAAGCTGAATTTAATATAGTACCCACATTAGTTTTACCTAAACATGAACTGAATTTTAAGTATAAGAAGATAAAAATTAAAATTTGTTCAAATTATTATTTCAATTTATGGACTTTAGATACAAATTAAGAAATGAATTATGTTTTTAGTATTATTCAATTATTTAATCAACCGGTGGTTACCAGTACTGGTTTTATATACAGAGCATGGTTAAAACTCATAAAACTTCTCCATTCCTGATTCTAATATGGTCATGACTCTAATATAGTCAGTCTAATATGGACATAGAGGTCAAATTTCTTAATGCCTTTAATTTGATTTTTTTAAGCTGAATTCGAAAAATATTGTCTTTTTTTTCTAAATTTTTTTAAAAGATTTTTTTGAAATTTTTTTTAATTAAAAATAAAGATTGGCTAATCAGTTGAATTTTTTATGTTTCAAAAGAACATTCGATGTTTAAGAGCAGAACAGTGTCTTCTATCAAAAAATATTCAGAGGCGACTTTGTAGATCTTCTTAAAACCCAGAATTTGTTATGTGGAACTTTTTCGTATGTTGCATAGATCAGACGGAAAATAAAATTATTTTTTTCTTTAGAAGTGTAATCGTTATTAAAACAAAAGCTTGGTAAAACAAATCGTATTTCGCGCCTTTTCCTCAAAGATCAAATTTGTAGTGCGTCTACGATGCAAGAAGGATCTCAAGAAGCGGATTGAACTTTTGGAAGAAGAAATTTTACGTCAGAAAAGATACAATTATGAAAATCAACGCTGTGAGTAGAAAATGACCAACAAAAGGGGGCCATGCCATCTCACATGCGACAAGTCTCTTTGCGGCATGTCACAACTGTGGCATCTCTATCTAGCGGCATATCTCCCGCCATCTCCCGCGCGGCATTTCTTACAGTGAAATTGACATTTTTTCGGCATCTCTCATCGCGCCCCTGTGATTGGCCAAAGAAATAATGTTGGTCAAACCCCTACCCCTTTTCCAACGTCTTGTGGGGGGGCGGAAGGTACCTCTGTGACTGGCCACAGGAATAATATTGGTCGAATTCCTTTTCACTAGTGAGAGATGCCGCTAGGTAGAGATGCCGCAGTTGTGACATGCCGCAGAGAGACTTGCCGCATGTGAGGTGATAGGGACCCAACAAAAGTCACTTCTAAAATTTCTCACAATTTAGGTTATCTTCAATGACAAGATAAATTGGAATAAAAAAACTTTCCTTTTAGCTTTTTTGATCTTGTGTAGAGGGGTATGTATGTGGTTTTCCCGGTACAACCGATTAATCATTAGTGTTACAATGATGTCCGACATCTATTGCAGACATCTATTGTACATCGCTTGGTCTTCAGGACCGTAGTGAAAGTGAAGAGCCAAGTCTCATGTTGGAATATGATTTGAACACTGTTGGAGATCCATCTTCTACAGAACAGGCTCCAGAACCACCAGAGCGTCAGGATGTTGACATCACAGTTGTTCAAACTGGTGGGGAAAAAATAACTACAGAAACAGCTGAATTAGATGAAGATGTTCAAAAGATATTTGGAGAGCGCTTTATGCCAGATGGAGTAGTTGCTCCAGCAGTACATAACCATTTAGCAGAGATCTGGGAGGAAATTATTAAAAAAGGTCTTCCGTCTGAAGAAAGAAAATGTTTGTTGAAAACCTTCCCTCCACCAAAGAATTGTATCTTAATGGATCCGCCAAAATTAAATTTGGAGGTTAAGGCTGTCTTGGACAGCACAATTCAAAAGCGCGACGAAAGGATTGTTGAAAAGCAAGAAAAAATCACAGCATCATTCGCTGGTGTGGGAGAGACCATAGACTTGATACTAAAATTGAATCCACCAGAAAGAACAAAATATCTGGAACAGCTTAATGGTGTCATGAGATTATTAACTGATCTACAGCACGATGAAACGGCGATTCGCAGAAATTTAATTCTAAAAAATATAAAAGCTGCTTTTAAAGATACGCTAAAGGACTTGGCGCCGGACCAATGGCTCTTCGGGAAAGATTTGGCTGAAAAGTTGAAGGCTGCAAAAGTCTTACAACAATCAACGAAGGATTTGAAATCGGTTCCAAAACCGCAATTGGAAAAGGACAAGATTTCAAAAAACTACAATGGCCCGTCCTTCCGAAACCAACACAAGACGAGTTTCCACTCGAGGAGGGGCGGGCAGAGATAAACTTACCAAGCTCATCAAACGTACAGCCGCGGTCGGAAGTCAGCT
>CAKNWW010344627.1:1930-12009 GCA_932074435.1 Andricus kollari
TGTAATCAAATATATTTTCAGATCACTTTAAGACTTGGCTTTACAAAGTATATTTTCCAAATGTTCGCTCTTCAAGTGTTTTATTAATTGAGTCGTGGAGTGGACAATGTCCTACTGTCGTTAGAGGAGCAGCGCCTCCTAATAAATAAATTACGTTAAAATAATTCCAAAAGGTACTACTACTATATTACAACCACTATTTTAGTAGGTGATTCGATTTAGTAGGGTGATTCGAATATTCGATGTCACGTTAAAGGGTGTTCAAATACAGCAATTGTTAGGTGCTGCTGGCACAAGAAATCTTTGTGCTTTAAACTATTTCTCCATGATTACTACTACTGTACAGACTTTCACCCGTAAAACTAGCAAATCATGGTGTAAAATTATTCTTGTAATGATAAATATTTGCATAGGTAAATATTTCGTTAATAATGCAGAAATCCTATATAACGCTTGATAAAAAATACATATTCGCGACGCAAGGAAACAAATAAAATTAAATCAATCAAATTAAAGTGATTTTTAGCAATTACAGTGGCCTATATTGAATCCAATATTTTGAACTTCAGAATCTTGTTTCTATATTCGCAATCAGTGATCCAAAAAAAAACCTCATGTAGCGATTTTCGTTTCCATCGATTTGGTTTTATAGTTGCGGTCCGCCATATTGGATTCGCCATATTGAATATTAAAATTTTGAGTTTATATTCAAAATCAGCGTTCCCAAAACCCCTTAATAATAGGAATAATGTAAGTTAAATATTTAGGAATACTTCAGGCGAGGGAGTATAACCGAACATTTGGGGATGTGGGTGGTTTACCCGCATAAAGTACGAAGGTGCGTGGATTCTAATTTGTATTAAGAAAATGTATATCATTAGCTACCAAATTTTGGCAACGAAATGTGTATTCAAGTTGCTTTTCTAAGCCGGAACACGTGAACTTTAGCTTTGTATTGTATTTCTAACAGTAAAGGTTATATGCAGATTCAAGAAATTTGTTATTTTTATACCAAAAAATTAAAAATATGTAAATACAAAAAAAAAATAAAGCAACCCCCGATTAAGGACAGCTCAAGCTCAGAGTTGGCTGTCGCGCTGTGATCAGATGCAAGTTGTTTTGTATTAAAATATTAGGTGATTATTGTTAAAACAGACAAAAATCATTTTTCGGGGTGAACTGCGGGGGTAGTTTTCACCTCTTGAACACGCGGCATTGCAAATAAGAAAAAAACACGTTCTTAGTTTGGAATGGTATTCCCTACAATTATATCAATACGTTAATAATTTTGATCTTCGTTCGCCATATTGAAATTGCCATTTTAAACTTCTAAATTTTATATTTTGATTCATAATCAGCAATCTCAAGAACTCTTGAATACCAAGTTTCATCCAAATCAAGGAATTTTTGCATTTTGATTCGCCATATTGGACCCAGATCTCTCTGGGTGCTGTATTGGATAAACACTCGATTTCCTGACAATGCCCGTTTCGTGACTTCCTTCTGGCCAATTGCATCTCGTTATTATATTTTGTGATGCAAATCCTGTATGAGTCTGAATGATCATTGTTTCTACCTCTATAGAATAACCTTTTAATTTCTTCCTTTCAGTGCTGAACTTTTTGATTTCGTTAGGCCATCACAGTTGAAAAGGTCATCACAGAGAGAAAGAGTATTGGGCCCGCCACAGTACTCTTCGCCCATGTAAAAATATTTCGTCTCGATTTTTGACTTGATGACAGATAATCAAGGCATTCTCAAGACTTCTTAAAGATATTTGAAGATATTTGAATTATATATGAGACGCAGTCAGACTTTAATTTCTGTCTTGAACATGGAAAAAGCTTTTCAATGCCTACATGCCCTGGCGAAAAAGGTTATCCTAACTCTTATAACCACTAATCTTAACTTATGGTTGACAATTTTTGAAATTAATTAAACAATATGCGACAATCCTTAAAACGATGCCTCTTTTTCGTATTTCTTACCGGTTTTTATCATTAATATTTCTTCGGAGGACCCTATAGAAAACTACAATTTTGATCGTTTTGTATCATATTTTATATGAATATAGACGTTTAGACCCACAGATTCCGATATGTTTACCTTTAAATCGCTATTATGAAAAATAAAAAACAAAATTATTTTCAAATTCAAGTCGACATCATCTGGTCCCTTTTTCATTTGTCAAAATGCTAAATGACCTGAGCGTGCGAAAACTTCAGCCAAAAAATAACAGGAAGTTGCATGTCTGAAAAGCAGTTCCTTTCATCTTAACACTGAGAGCCATAGCCATAAACAAAGACAAAATTTGATATCTATCAAGTATGGCTTATGAGACGGAACTAGATTTCAAGGTCTTGAAGGAAAACCCAAGATGAAATATTTTTAAATCGGCGGTCAATTAAACTTGGACCCAGGCGAGGTGAAGGGTTGCGAAATGAGTCAATTTAGGAATACAAGAAATACTATTTATTTGACAGCTACATTATTATAAGCTCCTGCATTTGCCTGCACTTCCATACGATTGTGCTATAGTGCATCCCGACCGGAAAAAGCCACTTGTGGAAAAAACCCCCAGGAGGAGCCAAACCTCTTACAAACTATTTGACTCATCAGAGCCTTGATCCGAACCACATACTTATGTCAAAGGCAGATTATATTATTTGCAGTAATTCTTGTGAAGATTTTAAAATCTCATGCCAGGATGCCACTGATAATTGAATGTCTCCTCCGCCCATTCTGTAAGAAAAAAATAAAAAATTTTATTATTCTGACAATCAACAGGTACGTAATGAAAGACTACTAAGGAAATTATTCTACACTATTAGTGCAAAATATACATTTTGAATGTTTTGATTGCACCCCAAATTTTGGTCCTAAAACCTAACTCTAAATGATTTAAAGCAAGTTAAATATGAACACGTGGTTTTATGCATAAGAAATTTTATATTTAATCAACATGAAATGAAAACTATTTTTTGGAGCCCCAAAGTAATCCTTATTAAAAGAGTCTGCACACAATACCTTCTGCATTTCGAGGAAGCAGATCGTGCACAAGCCACATCTTTTTCCATCCTATTGCAACCGGGTCATTCATCACTGCTCCTGTTTCTGGCAACGGCGCATTTATTGGACCCAGCAATACATCACCATCCATGGGTTTAAAGCTATGACCTGATTGTGTATAAAAATATAGTCATAATTTGAGTTAAATAATTTGAATATTATATGTTCAGAAATACTGGGCACTTTACTACTTGTAAAATAGTAATTTGTGATCCAAGTGCGTAAATAAACTCCATACTTAGGAAAAAACTAATCGTTCTTGGCAGAATTCTCCAATATTTAAAAAAATTATATTTTAGTTTTTAAATTACCCGTATTAAATCCTCTTACTGCTCGCATTATTTCTCCGTTAAAGTATTCTGCCATTTGTTTATAGCCTGGTTCTGGTTCAACAGCTTTACGAAGGGCTACAAACCCAGGCTGAAAAATGATTTGCGGTATTCGATACTCTCCTGTAGAAAAATATGTTCACTATTAATTTTAACAATACACAATTTTTTTAATCAGAACTAGCGAAATTCCACAAAGTTACACAGTATTTGTATCGCTTTGCAATACACAATTCTAATTTTCGCGCATCAAAAAAAATATATAATTTTTTCTCTTAAATTATATAAATACGTTATTAATTTTGAAAGCTTTAATTTATATATTTATATTTTCAAGTCTCTTGACATTTAATCGTTTATTTTTTAATTGAGTTTGCGAATCAAAATCCGTAATGGTTAAACAATTATTTGCGTTCATAAACGATAACAATTGAAATAATTGCAATTCAAGCTTTGAAAATTGTTTAAGTCCCCAAGTATGAATGACAATTCTAAATGAAGTGCTCAGAATTAAACTATCCATAATTAGGATTATGTTGAAGACTTTCTTTAATGATCGATGAATAAGTATCGAAATGTCGAATTTTAGTTTTTGCACCCTACAATTTCAATCCAAAGTTCTAGCCTTGTAACTTCAATATAAAAAATTCAAATATTTAGAAATTTTAGTGTTAGCATTTGTTGAAATCTACATAGTCAAACAGTTTCAAATTAAAATGTTTATGATTCAAGATTTACTAATTTACTAATTTTCAATACAAAATCTTAAAATTTGAGCCATCGTAAATCTAAAACTTCGCAAAAAGAAAATTTTAAAGTCAATCTTTAAAAATGGTACAATCCCCAATGTTCGAACAACCAAATTAAAACTGCACAATTGCACATTTTAAAGTATGTAATTGAAAATCGACTTATTCACTAATTTTATATAAGAATCCTCGAAGCATCAAAAGTTTGAATTGAAGACTTCATAAATTGAAGATGTGCCAATAGCAAGCTAAACAATTATACATCTAAATTTTAATTTGATATATTATCTACATTCAAAAGAACATTTGGAATCGTTGACTTTTGGATCTGTCCTATTTGAAATTATTTCAATTAGAACGTATTTGGAATAATTCAATTTTGAGAGTCTACAATTTTATAGTCTTCAATTTTCAAAAGAGATCTTATAAATTCTTTTTAAAACATCGATCCAGTCACTTCAAATGACATTCGACTTTACGGATAGATTACAAATAGATTTTTTATTCCATATACACTACTGACGGATAGTATCGAAACAATAACCGGATTACTTATTGAAAATAAGTAATTTGGGCTTGCGGTTATTGAATGATCACGTGAGAAGGATATGTAAAATAAAGTTTAAATGTTTACGGGATTCGATATTTGGGACGCTACATTTCATTTAAGCCATTAAACATTGCAAAATATTTACGGGTTCATGAAATAATGATTTTCAGTGCGAGTGTGCGAAAATTTTAAACATGGCTTTTGTGAAACATTAAAATAATAAATTAATTTTCCTATCTCCTGCCAAGATTTGAACATGATGTACAAAATTCCTAAAAAATCGGAATTCAATTTTTATTCTCTCACGTCAAAATTTAATACCCACAAGGGCAAATCACTTCAACTAGGGCTCATTTAACGCCACGGTCAATTAGGTTTTCAATGTTCTTTTGGAAATACTTTTATCTGCCTATAATACTTTGGACGGCTCTATCACTTTGTAGAGTCAAGGCTAAGTTTCAGTAAGTCATGGGGTTAAGTGGTCAGATACTATTCGTCGGTAGTTCAACTCTGAAATATCGAATCGCAGAAATTATAGTATAAAAAAAACAGTTTCCTGCGTACACTCATCTCAGGTTTTTGTAATTATACATAACATTTGTTTATAAAAATTGAGTTATTCAGAAAATTCATTATGTAGGTTCTCTTCGTGCTAAGATTTATTGTTTGAACTTTTACTTGGGTGGGTGGGGTTCCGGTTCGCAATCCTTATGTAAAGCAGTCTCTCAGCCGCCTTCAGTGGTCTGATGCCTATCGGAACACCCTCAGTATTTCCTTTGACTATACGAAATCTACGAATATTTCTTATAGGATCATGTATGGTCACTATTTGGCCCACATCATATTGATGCATATCACTGTTACTGTCCATTTCTGCTGGTTCAATCGGTGGTGGTCCTGTGAAAAATAATATATCGACTTTTATTATAGGACTAGAAACAAGCAAGCGCGCCACGTGCACAATATTTTTGTTCCCTTACGCAATTTTTAGATCAAAATATAAAATTAATATTAATACGAAATGCTGGTATTTCATAGTACCTACTATCTGAAATAAAAGAAAAACGAGAATTATTTTCTGTATAATTAAGACAAATTGAAGACCACACTTCAGTATTGATATATAATATATAATATTTTCAAACGATACAATCAAACCGTTATGTTTTGGTTAAAAAGTAAAATTTCAGATAACTAACAATTATACTAATGATAAATTATATGATTATAAATATTTTAATTGGTAATACTAGTGATCCATAATGAGGCTGATGTATGCTTATGATGTTCTATGAGTATTAGTCATTTTTGCTCCCTTCATTACAGTTTTTATTACGCTCCGACCTCATGCTAAAGTAATGAACGTATATGTGTCAATCACAGTCAACAAAAAAGGTTAAACAATGGTTGTGAGCAATCATTGTAATATTTCATTATGGTCTTAATCTCCTTTTAAAGAGGAGGTTTTAAACATTAGTTAAGAGACTATTTAATTCTTTCCATTTCCTTCCCTGAAGCATGCAGAAAGTAGAATTTCATAATCCGAAATTCGTCAAACATTTAAATTAATTATAATATTGTAGAAGATGTTTAGTAAACATAACTAAACTTTGATTATACAGATCATAGAAAATATTAGATTACATCAATTTAAAGTAAATAATCGATTCATGTTACTGAAACAAATCAATATTTATGTTGCTTAATATTGTAAGATAAATTAATCAGTAAACAACATAAATCTCAATAAACAATTATTTTTTTGAAATATTTAAATAATTTTTACTTTATTTTTTTCTGAAAATTTGAATTATTATTAACCTTTAAAACTGATTTCTGACAAAATTATTGGGCTGTCCAAGAATCAAACCTTTGAGAAAGGTAAAAAGCACCGAACGCTAGACAAGGAAAAAAGGAGTTACGGCTCAATGTCTCTGTTTATTAAATATTTGAAAGTATCCGTTTTTTTTATACTACCAGGATCAAGAAAGCTTCAAGTTCAATCTATGATAGAGACTTGTCATTATGCAATATTTTTCCGTAAATCCAGTAAGAGATGGACATTCTTCTTTCAAAAGTTATTCTTAATCACATTGAACAAAAATTAAAATTTTATTTTTCTGAATAGGTTCACTGATTTTAAAAGATGACTTTCTACCTTAAGTACACAGCACATACTGCGGCAAGTGACTCATTTTATCATAAGCTTGAAAGACAGAGACCGTAGCTTTATAGAACTGAGATCGCAAAAGTCAAGTGCTGAAAAAATACCTAAATGACTGTATCTGAAACATTTTCCCTAATTTCAAATTAATTTTTCACATTGTCATATTGATCCAACAAATCAATCATTTTATTAATTTCAGTGTATTCAGAATTAGTAGAGATTATTTTGATGGAAGATGTTTGTGGATGTGGAAGATGTTTCCTTCAACCCACCAGCATCTGGCCAGAATTTTCGCCTCATATCTAAAGTCGGAATTATAGGCCAATAACTTGTCTCAACGCACTGTATAAGATCTTCATAGCTATCCTAAATGATAGGATTGTTCGGACAATTGGACCTGTATGGCGAGAGATGTACAAACAATGTGGCTCAAAGAAAGGGGTAGCAGGATGTCGGGAGAACCTGCTCATCGATAAATGTGTCTGTAAAGACGCAGCATTCTATCAGAGTTACCTATCAATGGCCTGGATTGATTGCCGGAAAGCTTTTGATTCAACTTTCCATAGACTTATCATCTGTCTGTTGGAAAGCTTAAAGGTTCATCCACACATCGTGATGTGCATAGAGAGATTAATGCCGCTTTGGAAAACCAGATTTACGATCACATCTGGAAAATATCGTGTGATCACTAACAGTGATACCTTTCAGAGAGGTGAGTTTCAGGGCTACACCATGAGCCCTGTCCTCTTTTGCCTCACATTATTGCCACTATCTCTCGCACTTCGCCATTCCGAAGGGTACTCTGCGGCTAACCTGGGAATCGAAAGCATAAAGTCACTCATGTATTTTACATGGATGATCTTAAGATCTATGCTAAAAATCGAGAGAAACTACATCTAGCCCCATACATTGTCAAAGAGTACACTCAAGAAATTGGAAGGGAGTTCGGGTTAGAAAAATGCGCCAAGGCTTATTCGAAGAAAGGAAAACCTAATGGAATCCCGGAAGACCCTGAGCTCGTCGACAGAAGCGCTATACGACACCTTGGCGCTGGAGAGACCTATACATACCTGGGCGTGCCACAGAGCCGCATTCAGGACGTGACATCTATAAAGGATACTATCCGATGCAGATACAAACATATTATTCGACGGATTTGGTCTTCAGAACTGTCGGCGAAGAACAAAGCATCTGCGACGAACATGCTTGCCGTCCCGGTAGTACTCTATTGATTTGGAGTTTTATGTAATTTGTATGTGAAAGATGGTATTTTTTAGAATTTCGTCCAAATTCTGTATTTATATTTGATAAGTCATACATTTCCAAGCATTTTGCAACTAATTATAATTTTCCTAGACAATTACTATTTGTTTAAACAATTTTTGTTTCGCCAGTAAATAGTGAAAAGTTATCATTCTTTCGTAATAAATTGTAGAGTTAATGAATTTCAAGAATAAAATTTCTCACTCGACAAATTTGGCAATAATTTGAACTATTTTCATTTGTTTCGAAAATTGTTCCCCTGTTAAATTCCTCTGTTGATCGTATAAAGTTTATTTTTCTGGAGCCAATGATACAATTGGCAAATGATAAAAGTATTATTTTTTGCTTAGGATATTTTGCAATTGACTAAACAATTTCCATTTACTTAAACAATTCTTTCATTCAGTAACTCGAGAAAAGATATGTTTTTCTTGAACTAATGTTATGAATTAATTTTATATGAACTCTCCGAGTGATATTAATTGAGAAAGGCAGTTAGCAATTATTTATGAAATTGAGAAGCCGGATACAATAACCACCTTAGCGCTCGAACACGCAGAGAAGTACTGCCTTATAGAGAATTTTATTGCGCATAGTTTTTGTATGACAACCAACTTCAGAGGCTGTTTCGGTTTTTAGTAATTTAAGGAAAACGGAATGTTTCGCCGAAAAAAAATTAAATACCTTTTTCGTTTAATTCGCTAGATGTTTGCGGCGTTTGATATTGTACTGAATTAAACAAAATATTTTATATATACAAACATAACAGTTGTGTGAGCAAGTTCTGAACTTTGACAACTTCCAGCAAAAAAAATGTTTCTTAGGGATCAAACCAGTTTTTCCAAAAAGTTTTAGATCTTTACTTATTGGTGGAAAAATTAAGGGCGTTGTGAAAATTATGTACGACGCGCTGCGTTCGACATTGAAACACATTTTTTTACTGATTAACATACTCAAGTCATTGCCAAAAGTATAGCAATATAGCAAGTATAAATTTCGTCCAAGACGAGTGTAAACAAGTGGATTATTTTTCTCGTACGGTCAAAGAAGTCGAGCGCAGCACGCCATACATAATTTTCACATCGCTCTCACTTTTTCCCCCTGATGACTAAAGATCTAAATCTTTATGGAAAAACTTCTTTGATCCCTAAGGAACATTTTTCTCACTGAAAGTTGTCAAAATTCGAAACTTCCTCACACAACTTTTTCGTTTGTATATATGCATCCAAGATTTCGAAGAAAATATTTCTTTAAATTCATTACACGGTCCTGAAATGTTTCTGAACTTCGTAAACACCCCAAAAACTGTAGGAAATGTTGAAGAACGTTACACACAATTTTCAATAAAAACTATCAATTCCCGGCAACGATCTGGCGAGTTGAACGCTAAACGGTATTTAATTTTTTTTCGACAAAAAATTCCGTTTTCCTGAAATAACTAAAAAACGAAACAACCTTCGAATTTGGTCGCCATACAAAAACGATGAACAATAAAATTCTCTACAAGTATGGACTATCAACACTTAAATTTGAACAATTATCAAAATTTGCTCCGCGGACAATACTTCTCCGCGTGATCGAGCACAAAGGTGGTTATTGCATCCAGCCCCTCAATTAATATAAGTTGCACAATGCAAAAGGGTCATGTGCGTCAAAATTAAAAATAATCAAGTTGAAATTATTCCTGGAACATTGCTAAAAAAATTTTCATATTTAATTTACAAAAAGCTAATAAAAAGTACTTCTTTTCGCATTTTTTCGAAAACAAAGCTATTACCATTCAAAACCTCATGCTAATTTCAAAAACCCAGGGGCAGGGGTCAATGTTGACAGATTTGAAAAAAATTGTATTTATTTTTCACTAAAACAAACCAATTTTGGGGGAGGGGGGATCTATCGCCAAAATACAAAAGTTGAATTTTTACAGGTGTAAATTTGAATCACCCTATCCT
>CAKNWW010344635.1:0-17453 GCA_932074435.1 Andricus kollari
CTACCGATTTTCGGGTATGAGTTTGCACTTATATTTGGCAGGGGGCACTAGACTGTATTTCTGATTTTGTTATAGATGTCGCTGCAGTCATTTATGCGCTCAGTCAAACCTACCGTTTCCCTTTAAGGGTTCTGCACGAGAAAGCGTTCGCGATAAACGGTTTCATGAAATAAGCGAGTTAGTAGCACATTTAAAAAAACGTTTTGCACTCTCAATAAAATACCAGTGGTATTTTGATGTAATAGTTAACTTAAGAATGAAGGACACGGAATAAGTCAGTGATTGTCATGATCGTATTCAAGGTCTTCTAAGTGGTGCAAAGCGCGCTTTAGAAGAAAGGTATATCGCAACGTACCGAGAGTTCGCTGACGACGTCCCGCATCAAACTATAGTAGAAACTGCTATCATGATGAAGCCCGTAATCGACGTGGCTTTAGACGCTTTCATTAGAGGACTACCAGATGAAATGTCCTTTTTTGTAGATACGAGAAATCCTAAGGATCTCAGCGAAGCTGTCGAACATACGCGCCATGTTGAGAAGAGACAGAAATACGCCGACAAAAATAAGGTGTCATCTTATCACATATCCCGGAGCAGGGAGGAAACCCAAAAAACGCTCGCGTCCCCTTAGCCCCTATTCTAAACAAATGGACAAATCAGATAGACCAGAAAAAGCTAAAAGTGCCGAACGTCCCGTGCTCATTAATCCTGCTATGGTGCCGAATATGATCTACAATCAAAATCGTTCGCAACAGTATCCACATCTTCCTGCTGTCTATCATTCAATGATTGCCCAATTTCAAGCTCCTCAAGGCTACCCTTACCAGCCTTTGTCCAACCCCTTTATCTGCGCCCCCGGCCGCTAGGGTTCAAAATCCTACTCAGAATCTGCAGACACAGGGAAATCCCCAGTGGAGTAACCAAGGACAAACAGCGGGTAGCCAGTCCTACTCAAGATCATCCTCTCCAGGCCCGCAGGGTTATTTAAACTCCTTCTCGATTCGTCCCTACGACGCGGCAGCGAGTCCAACCCCTCACGAGCGTTCAAAGACAGTAAACTTCCCGGAGAATCTATCAAGATCTTCCGAGCAGGAGCACAAGCAGAAGACTCCCCAGTAGTAGAAATAATAGCCCCGGAAACGCGGAATACAAAAAAAAACCTTTTTAGTAGATCCCGGATCCGGAACCAATTTAATGAAATCCAAGACTCTATACCAGGATATTATTCGTAATGAGGAAGAATACGCGCTTATTGTAGGAATAACAAACCACCGGTTTAAAACGCTTGAAACAGTTACCCTAAATATACTGAATACGCCTATAGATTAATCATTATTCATTCACAAACCCTTGAAGACCACGATAAGAGAGCTAGGAGACTTTCTAATCGGCTCAGAGAAACAAACTTAAAACTTCAGCCGGAAGTACATTACTTCTTGAGGGCAGAAGTAATGTACTTAGGTCACATTATAGGTCAAGACGGTGTAAAATCAAATCCCGCAAAAGTAGCCGCAATTATGAATTTTCCGCGTCCTAAAACTGTGAATAGAGTACGACAATTCCTAGGGCTTTCAGGTAACTACAGGAGATTCATCAAAGACTACGCAATAAAGGCAAAACCTTTAGGTGACCTTTTGAAAAAAGACAATGTATGGGTTTGGGCACCTGATCAACGAAAGAGTTTCCACAAGCTTAGTAAATGCTTGTGCAAGGAACCCTTGTTGCAGTACCCGGATTATACAAACAAATTTCAAGCGAACAACAGACACTTCAGAGTTCGCAGTAAGTGCGATACTCATCCAGGAAAAGGATGGCATTGACATGCCCAATTCATATTTTTCGAAAATAATGTCAAGAACTGAATAACAGTAACCGAACGCCGAGAAAGAGTGCCTCGCCATACTCTACGCAACAGAAAACTATCGTCCATACTTATACGGCAAGGAATTCATCCTAGCATGCGATTTCGAACCCGTTCATTGGATGCCCTACATTGATAATCCCGGATCCAGACTGCTAAGGTGGCGACTCAGACTCAGAGAGTATTCTTATAAATTTGAGTACAGACACGGAAAGTTAAATAGGAGCGTTGAAGCCCTATCAGGTAACACCGTTCCCGAAGACCAAGAGTTAGATTGAACAGATTTCCCAGACATAACTGACTCTGACGATTTTGCTGAATCAAAACCCTCAGAGGATCCAGTTTTATACCTGAAAACTAAATTCAACCCAACGGAACGTACCGACCATGTTATGAAAATTTCAAAACGAATAAAAAAGCTAAGGTCCTGCCCATAACACGTTCTGCAACAACCCAACGGGAAAAGAACGATGAGAAAAAGCCTCAAGTACCATCTGCGAAAATTTCAGGAAAGTCCACCCTCAAAATGTTTTTAAAACCATCAACCTCCTCCCAAGGAGTTGTTAATTTAAGGAAACCTCAACAGGCGAAAAAGAGTTTTAAAGAAATTTGAGAAGTACGAAGGGTATCCATTCTAAAGAAACCTACTCCTATTCCTTCCAAATCCGTAGGAAACTCGCATCCATATATAAAGCCCTCCGTTGAAAAACCCACTTACCTCAAACCTGTACAAACAAAAACTACCTCAGATCTACCACTTCCTAATAAGAAAGGAAAAGTGCCCAGACCTAGAGGAAGGCCTAGAGGATGCTCAAAGCATAAATATACTAACAGTGATGAAGCATATGCACCTCCTGCTAGAATCAATATGTCTAACCTGGACGGTACAAGTATAGGTAATATGAAACGACATCTAAAAGTGAAGACAGTTCGGACTCAGATGTACCAGTGCTTCGGAGGAACCGCAGCGTGTTGCCTAGTTTAGAACCCGTAATAAATGCCCTAAAGAAAAACGTGGCCCCAAAAAAAGCTCCTGCTAGAGCACCAGGCCCCAGTGCTTGGTTTCCAGGTATAGGCGTATGGTTTGGACCAAATAATCCATTAAATACCTCTCGGTTAGCGAATGGTCGTCAAACTAATAACGCAGCTGAAATTGAGGCAGCCAAGGTGGCAGCCGAATCAGCTAAAGAGGCTGGGATCAGGAAACTGCGAATGAATACTGATTCGAAATTCCTGATCAACAGCGCCACGGATTGGATCCCAAAATGGAAGATCAATGAATGGAAAACATATGACAATAAACCAGTAAGGAATCGGACGGAGCTCGAAAAACTAATAAGGGCTATCGAACTGCTGGATGTCATATGGGAACACATTCCAGGGCACTAAGGAGTCCTTGGAAATGAAATGGCAGACCAACTAGCACGTGAACGAATCGAGCATCGGATGTAAACCCCGTCTTAGAACCAGAGCTCGAACCCGATGAAATAGCCGTAGACGTCATGCCTCAACCCATAGATAGTGTAGACAGTCAATTAGAACAAGGCTCAATGACCGATAAGGAAGGTGAAAATTTGTAAAAGGACTTACAAGAATCAATTATGAAGTTTGATGAGTCCCTGAAGGAACACGCTTTCGATCCCGCTGACCTAACGAACTTGACCCTAGATATGGATCATGGAGGCATGAAGAAAGATTACTGTCAAGAATGCATTTTTGTCTCAGAAGCCGAAGCAGATGAAGAGTACTTAGAGGAGCTGCAAGCTCTCGACCCATGTCAAGAATACGATGATTACGTATTCGCCCAAAGAGTTAACTCATCCTTAAAAAAAATATGCAGAAGCAGTTTACTCAGGAGCTAATCAAGGAAAGTTAAGTGACCTACCGGGCCCCTCTCAAGATAGATTCGAACCAAGAAATTCAGAGGTAGGATCATGCGAACAACATGAAAAGTCAACGGATCGAAGAAGAAAAAGTACGGTGCGTTTTAAAGATCTTCCAGAGCATATGGAATCTCCCATTCTCGGGAAACCATACCCACGAAGATCGCTATTTCTCACACCCGCAGTGTCTACCATTCCGAAAGCAAGGACAACCCCTTTTGTGACTACTGGATTCAACTCGGAAGGAGTGAACGAGGACAGAACCGTAAGAAAGCCAACAATTCAACCGCGACGCTTACAAGAGTTCGACACAACTGCGGAAGTCAACACGAGATCCCATAATTTCTCTAGTTCCCAGATAGATTTCCAAATGCCCTATATTGATTCTCCACCGCCCCCCCCATCCTCTCCTGAACCCATGGAATACACAGAAATAAAGTCAATGACAACCTGTATGGATGAGCCTCAGATCGCCCATCAATGGACAGAGCCTCTTACGTTCAGAAGAGATAACTACGCCCACTTTATTTCTGAGGATTGTGAACCAACAGACCCTATAGCTAAGCTCCTAGTGGCTACAGAGCGACTTGATTTTCAAAACCTCTGGGAATGCCGGCCAAAGAAGGGTCAAGTCCTGATTACTCCTCACGGTCGTCCCAAGACCTATTCAATTGTTGTCGAGAGATTACATGGCGATGAGATCGATTATGATGACGTAATGAAAGGACTAAGAAACCTTCGCGACATTTTAAAACGCGACAATCATGTTACGTGTCGTATGGCCAATGCCGGAGATTTGTTGGGACACCTAACTCAAAATAAAATGACGAAACTATTAGCAGGAATATTCCGGTGTGGCGACATAACTATCACTCTTTGTCACGGAAAGATAGAAGTTCCTCCCCCATTCCTCAGACCTAAAATAATTGCCGAATATCATAATAGTTTGATCGGAGGTCATAAAGGGATCACAAAAACTTACTGACGTATCAGAGAAAGATATACTTAGCCTGGGTTTCGGGACGAGATTATGGAGTTTATTGGAGGCTGTATAAGCTGTCTAGGACAGAAACTCATTCGAGCTCGTACCAGAGAACCAATGCGAATTACTGATACACCAGCCGAACCTTTCGAAAGTCTCTTTAGATACAATCGGAAAACTGTCTACTACCCCTAGTGGAAACCGGCACATACTTTCTAGGCAAGATAATTTCAGCAAGTATTGTATCGCCGTTCCTGTACCAAATCTAAAGATCACCACGATTGCACATGCAGTCGCAACGACCCTATTTTCACAGTATGGCGCGCCTAGGTGTATTCCCACTGATAGAGGCGGAAGTTTTATTAGTACACTAATGAAAACACTGGAGAGGCTTTTTAATATCAAACAGTTAACCACTTCAGGCTATCGTCCGCAAGCTAATGGATCGCTAGAAAGTAGTCATATTGTGCTGACGGACTACATAAAACATTATGCTAGCGACTATGACGATTGGGACTAATCGCTCCCATTCGCCATGTTCACTTACAATACTTCCGTGCACGAGGCGACTAATTTCACGCCATACGAACTAGTTTTCGGTCGTGTAGCCAGAATACCCATCTCTTTTCCGCAAGGCCCAGAATTAGAAACGTACGGGTCTTACCTACGAGATTTGATCGTACGACTTTCCGAGATCCGAAAGATCGCCGCGATGAATCTAAAGAAGGCAAAACTTCGCTCAAAGAAATACTATGATAAAAAGGCAAAACCGTTGAATGCGAAAATTGGAAGTAAGGTTTATGTATATAATGAAGTGAGGAAGAATAAATTTGATAAACGAGCTACCGTACCGTTTACTATCGTAGGATTTACAGAAAATAATAACGCCATCATAGAGAATGAAACGGGCGAAAGGTTCTCTAAACACAAGTATAAGCTCATGGTTGCACATTGCTAAAGCCCCCCCCCCGCCCCGGCCAGCCCGGCGGCGGGGGGATTCGAGTCCCTTTTAGGTAAACGTTTTGGAACTGAAGGAGAATGGAAATGTACTGGGCCCTCCTAGTACTCACCCTAAACATCCATTGCTGTTGTGGGCTGGAATCGAATCGACAGACCTATCCGATCACCCCGTTAGGGACTAGCAGCGGGATATACTACGAGTTTCAAGGGAAAATGAAAAGAGCCACAAGTACCTGGAGAGTTACTACGTTTCTTGACTTATCCAAAATGTCTAGTTTCCTGAAATCTTATAAGGAAAGGCTGAGAACTCGTAAGGAACTATGTCCCCCAGGCTACGAAGATTACTGTGACCGTGCCGTGAAAGATTTTAACTGGTATGAACAAATTTCTTTCGCGGACAGACTACAAGCAGAAGTGGAGGCAGAAAAGGAAGAGTTGCAAAGGAAAACGGAATATTCCATTCCAGCAAAGATACCTCGCAGAATAAGGCTTCGTAGAACCACACCACTGTGGGTTTTATCAGCAGTATAGCTTGACCTACAGGGTTCATTATAAAAGTAATGCACATTACTGTACTTTGATGCGAATATCCATCGCAGCGCGCTCCGCCCGACTGGAAAAAGTAGTGGGGGGTCTGTTCTTTCAAAAGCGCCCGGGCTAAGTTGCCTGCGATCAGTGGGAGCGCCAGGACGTGGTTCCGCGTGAAGCGTGTTTTTAAAAGTTGTAACACGGCGTGATGGAGGGTTCGCTCGAACAACGATACACCATCAAATTTTGCATGCGGCTTGGGAAGAATGCTACGGAAACCTACTGGATGCTTCAAGAGGCCTTCAAGGATGATTGCTTGTCAAGAACACCAGCCGATAGATGGCACAAGGCGTTCAAACAGGGCCGGGAGGAGGTCCACTCCACCATGACAATGCACCCAGTCACACGGCCCTCATCGTCGCCGACTACCTGGCCCGAAGCAAGACCACAGTAGTCTCCAGCCCCCTTACAGTCCCGACCTGGCTTCTAGTGTCTGTTTTTTGTTTCCCCGCTTGAAGAAAGAGCTCAAAGGAAAACATTGGGATTCCGTGGAAAAGATTCAAGCTCATGTTACAAGGTATTTAAAAGGCATATCGGCTGAAGACTTTCAGAGTGCCTTGCAGGTATGGCAGGCACGTCTCCGCAAGTGTATTGATATAGGAGGGGACTATTTTGAAGAACTTAAAACATTTGTAACGATCGGATCAATAAATAAATTTTTATGGCTCCATGTGCATTTTTTTTCTAATGAACCCTGCATAGCCGGACTGCTAACATATGAGGATGGAAAGCAGATGCAATTAAAAATCCGTGAGTTAAATCGAGCTCAGGTCAACATCTCACACATCATGGGACAACAAACGCTTGTTGTCCGTGCACAATTAGATGAAATCCATAATCAAGCACTAATCCATGATAATGAAATGTCACATTATAAGAGTCAACTAACCCAACTGATGCAGAAAGTAGACCAACTTTCAATTCGTATACCAGATCCAGAACATATAGAAGCATTCAATAAATTCCTGCAAGCCAATGAAGCGGGAAACGACAACTATATTCGTTCTGCAGATAAACTATAAGATGTAATCCACGCCTCAAGGAAGGGGAAACTCTATTCTTCGTTGTTAACATCAAAACAGCTGCCGCCTGTTTGTAGAGACATCCAAGATCACGCGCCGAAGCTAAGTTTCCCTATTCCTGCTCCAAAAATCAGCATCACGGAATTAACCAGAGTAGCATCTACTCTCATTATCTATGAGAAAAATAAGCTGCAAGTCATTCTGGATATTCCTCTAGTGGAGAGAACCGTATATGCGGTTTACAAAATGCACGCAGTGCCTGTCATGCAACCAAGCTTAAATAATACTGCAGGACGTGCAGCGGTGTATTCAGACTTCTCTTTCATTATAATGGAAGATGCACAAAGAAAATATCTCTTGTCCAAGGAAGAAAATGTTATATTATGTAAAAAAGTGTTAGGGAATTTTCTCTGTCAAAATAACCTACCCGTGTATGAGACGTCAAAGCATCAGTCGTGCGAAGTACAGCTTCTCTATAACCCGACAATCACAGACCTGCAGACCTGCAATATCAGGATAAGCTATCAGGCTTAGTCTTACTGGACAGAACTGGAGACCTTAGGTGGCTGGCTCTATTTCCTAACCAACTAAATTCCAGGAAGAATAATATGTCAAGGTAGGTCAGATGACATCGTACAACTTTCCTACATAGGCCTCGTTCAGCTAGCCCCAGGATGTGAGATAAACACTCCGGAAGTTAGTTTATCGGCACCTATCACCAAGAGAGGAGAAACAGAAGCAATATATAAGTCCAACTTGCAAGTGGATTTAGCCCAAATCTCAACGATAATTGTCCCAGCCAGAGAGCCAAGAGAAATGCTAGTTAAAGACATGGCGCCAGTAAGAGAACATCAGAGAATCTCCAATTAACAAACAAAATTCTAAGACACTGAACGAATTGGAAGAAGAATTGTACGACCTAAGTTTTCAGCAACAAACTAATGATAAACAATATACACTAATTCATGGCGCTTACGCCGGTATCGTATTACTGACCTTAGAAATAATAGCATACTGCTGCAAATCCAACATCTCGGCAGTAATACTGATCCTTAGACGCTGTTTTCTACGGAAGACAACAGTTATCACCGCTGACGATACAGAAAACTATGGCAAGCTAAAAATTAGACAAGAGCCAGAAGATAATGTTCTAGAAGCATCTGGCTCAGGAGAAAATAAAACCAAGCAGAAGACTGAAAGGATGACACAATCAATAAAACCTCGAGATCCATCCAACCACGAAGAACACAAGATTCCACCAAAAATAGTGCTGCCTAGGCAGACATTACAACCTACATAGAACACTCAAAAGATTGACAGAAAAGTGTTCCAACAAACTCCAAATGACTTTAAGAAAACAACTCTTGACCAGCAATCAACAGCTGAAAAAGAAGTGTAATATTGTGTTGAGTGTTTCAAAAAGGGAAATTAAGTCCCAAAATGTTAGAGTCGGTGATGGGTTTAGATTCGAATACTTTAAGTTGTAATTTCGATATTTAAACTCTGTAATGTGAAAGTAATATTGAGAATTAACTCAGTGTTGTATTGTTGGTAGAATTATAATAGGTTATATATATATATATATATATATATTGTAACCCTCGGCTTACATTTAAAAGCCTGTCTGTCGGCAGCTTGCTAAACTCATGAAAGAATACTCAAAGAGTTGCCAACAGACAGGAAAATTCATATCGCGCAAGACCGTGAATCCCCAATAAAGATCTCAGAGTAGTGGGAGGCTGAACTGGGTCGGAAACCGAGGAGGTCCCTGTCGCAGCAAAAAGAGGACAGCTACGAACTTCCCGGCAAGGGGTAAGGGTCGTAAGATCTTCCTGAGAGCGGAGCGAGATCAATCTCGTGAACCAGTCGCACACGGATCTATATCTAGAGGAGATATTAAAATATATCCGAGGAGAAATTCAAAGATCTATTTTAATCCTTTCATAAAAGGGATTAAACATTTTAAAAGCAGAGCAAGATCAATCTCTAGTACCGGTTTGGAAAAATGATTTAATTCTATTTGGGGGACTTTTAGGTTGTTGCTTTGAAGCGAAATAACGCCACTTATGTGACAAAATATTGTTAAAAACAAAAATTTGCTGCTCATGCCCTTTTGATGTGCCAAATGTTGGCGCTTATGCCCTTTTGTACGACGGACGAAAACGGCTACGAAATCCTAAAAGAAAAATTTCAATCATTTAAAGATTTGTTCAAGTTAAATCTAAATTTATTTGAAGAAGATATCAACATCAGTGTTTAAATGTTTTAATTTTTTCCGGTATCTTAGAATATTAATGTAGTGAAGGCCTTTTCCGTTTTTTTGATATTTTTATTTAAAAATTGCCGACATGTTTCGACTCGGATCCAAGTCCTTTTCAAGGCGTAGTTCTGTAGAGGATACAATATATTTTGAAAAATTTGTTAAAAAAAGTGTTGACAAAAAATAGAGTTAAAGTAATACAATTAAGTATACATTGTGCTTACCTTATTATTAGATAACGGAAATTAAAAAAAGTTTCTCAGAAGATTTTGCATAGTTGTCAGTTTGGAAAAGTTTGAAATTTTAAAATTGGATCGTCATAACCTTAAAATTGGTCAAATATTTGTCTCGTCTAGAAATAAAACAGAGTTATGTGAATACGGCTTATGAAGAAAATATATATTTTAGCGTATCTATACTTACAGGAGATAAATCCTAGAGCAAATTATTATATATTCTACATTTAAAAAAAAAGGAAGTGGCAGAGCCTTGTAGTATGTTAAATTATAGCGACAGGACTGCGAATTAGTATGAAATTAAAATGGGGCTGATTTCGCGTAATATATACGTATATACGTTTAAAGCCCGGCAAATTCAAATTTTTGGAATGTGCATTTGTGCAATTAAATTATTATATATAGTACTTAATCCTTGAATGTCTGATGTGAAGTTAATAGAGTTGTTATCTCTTTGTATATGTATCATTTCTAATAGTAACCGTTTATAAAGATTAGGCTCCAATTCTAAAATTTCAACGTTATTCAAATCGAAGTCGAAGTTATGTGCAAAGTCATAAGCATGTTTAGCTATGGTTGTGTTTGTTTCGTTGTTTTCAACAGATCTTTCGTGTTCCCTATTCCTTATGTGCAGAGGTCTGCTGGTTTGACCAATGTATGTTTTTTTACAATTCTTACATATATGTTTATAAACGCAGTTACATATGTTTTCTTTTTTAATTTTACCTTTAGTACTTCTAAGTAAGGTTTTTCTTAAATTATTGTTGATTGAAAAAACTAATTGAACACTACTTTTTTTGAAAATTCTGAAAAAACATTCGTCTAAGTTTTGAATGTATGGTAATACAATCATTTTTTTTTAATTTCTATCTTCAGGTTGCGTGGATATAGTTTTTTAAAAATTAATTATGTGTCTGTATCTTACGGCGATTTTAGTTTTTAACAAATCAGATGGATAGCCATTTTTTCCAGTGTTTTTTGCACAAGATTTAAGTTCTCTTTGTGGAATCTAACATCAGCCAGTTTTACAGCTCTATCGACTAAACCACAAATAATGCTAATTTTGTGATGGATTGGGTGACAAGAGTCGAAGTTTAAAAATCTACCTGACCAAACTGGTTTTCGGTACCAGTTGGTTATAATTCTATTGTTTTCTATTTTTAATGCTAGGTCTAGGAAGTTTATTCCACCAGCTTTAGCCAGTTCCATGGTAAATTTAAGTTTAGTGTCAGCAGTATTGAATTTACTTAGAAAATCGTTAACTTTATTTTTCGGTAGGCAAATTAAGGTGTCGTCGATATAACGGAAGTAGAATGTGATTGGGTAATCCGTAAATTTGTTGGTAAAATTTACCATTGAACTGACAATAAGATGACTCTAAGCATAGTTTCAGAGCTTTATCAAAGTCTTTTTTAGATAAAAAAGTATGGGGTTCAATTTCTTTCCAACGTTTACCTATTGCGCCTCTGATTAAATTCCATGAGATATTAGTGTACATGGACACGATATCTAGAGAGATAATGATGAAGTCTTTTGGAACTGTTATTTTATCTATTTTAATTTTGAAGTCCCAACTATCTATTATATGATAGTCAGTTTCCCCCACAATTTTTTGTAAAGACTTTGCTAGAGATCTGGAAAGACAATAAAATCGTGAACCGGGAAAAGAGGTGATAGGTCTGAGTGGGCAATTAATTTTATGTAATTTTGGCAGTCCATAAAAACGTGGTGCAGTGCCATTTGTGCAGTTTAAATAAGTATAAGTATCGTTGTTAATAACGTTGTTGTTTTTGAAAGTGGTTAGTAATGCAGTTAATTTAGTTTGAAATTTTCTTCTTGAAAAAGCTGCGCATGCGCAGCTTTTTCACCGGTACCTAAAGTAAGCCTATATAATAAAGTAGAATCTAAATCCTACAAATTTTAAAAGTTCCGAAAAAGCATTAAACACTGAATATTTTTAAAGTAGCTTCCCAATTTCCGAACCCTCTTTCCAAATTAGTCTGTGAAGAAAATGAAAAAAAATTTACCTTAAAAAACCATGCGAGAACAAGGTATTCAAAATTTAATTATTATAAATTGCCTATCTGATAATATTCTTTGAGTAAATAAACTATACAATTTAAAATTAGAATCATAGTAATCTTGTTTTATATTTTTATATTATTAATTGGCAATAAATGAGACAAAGTAAGTAGAACAAATAGCAAAGATTATTACTGATTGTGGCAACGAAGTCAAAATTAAAAATGGGTCTGAGAAAACATTTTCGAAATTTAATACGCTTCACCCTTTAAATAAACTTAAAAATTGGTTAAGAAATAAGACCTGTGGAAGTTTTTAAACCAAAAATTTCACGTTCTCATCTCTCTGCTATGCTGCCTAAAAATTGTTTCAGGGCGATAAATTATAGCCTGAAATTAATTTTTTCTCACATACCCTGTTTAAAATGTCGGGTAAGACCCGGTTAGAAACCGGTTAGAGGTGGGTTCTAAAGGCCCCAAACCGCGCCATAACCTATTTTTGTCTCCGGGTTATAACCGACACCTAACCGGGCTCCACCTGGCATTATACAATATTTCTATCTGGTTTCTAGCTGGTCTGTAACTGGATCCACAAAATACTTCTATCAGGTTCTCATCCGGTCCTAACCGACTTGTACCTGATTTGTCTCCAGTATAAATTCGACACCTAACCGGGCTCTACCCTGCAACATGTAATATTCGTAACAGATTCCAATACGGGTTTTAACTGGGTACACAAAATACTTCTATCCGGTTCTTATGCGGCCCAATCCGCGCCGAACCCGGTTATTGTCTTCGGGTTATAACCGACACCTAACCGGACTCTATCTGGCGTCATGTAATATTCGTATCCACTTTCTACCCGATTTGTAACTGGATCCACAAAATACTTCCAACAGGTTCTTATCCGGTCCTAACTGGCCCGTACCCGATTATAGCCTCCGGTTTAGACACGAAAAAATTTATACTTGACGAATTATAGAATTAGTTACGATGTGGCAGATATAAGAAATAATCCGTGATAATAACAGACCTACGTTTTGTGAATTCGACAGAACTTTTTCTATGAAAATTAAATAAGATTCTGGAAGAATTCTTAAACGAGGCACAAAACGCCTCTCAAATCGAAAACATGGCAGAATTCCGTAATTTCTACATCACCGCGTCATTTCCAACACGAAAAAAAGTTCCAAATTATAGAGGGGCCTCTATATTTAGCCTACTTATTTATATATCAGAAAGAAGGAAGGATGGACGGACGACACACGAGAGACACATTTGTAACTTATTGTAACCCATAGAAACATAATTCTATAGCTTAACCTAAAATTTATATATAATACACGCACGCTGAGGGTATCGGACGAAATGGTCCTTATATACTAAACAAGAAAATTCTTACCGCTTGTGAGAAACGACCAGTGCCGGAACGAATATTCAATTTCAGGTTCCAAATTGTCAGATAGAAACCGGTTAGAATGTTTCCTGTGTCGAGTGCCGTGTAGAAATCGGTTGGGAACTGGTTAGAAACGAATTTCAGCGTTTGCCAATATTTAATTTCAAGTTCTAATTTTGTAGATAGAAACTGTTTAGGGCCAGTTAGAAAGTTTCCAGTGTCGAGTGCTGTGTAGAAATCTGTTAGGAACCAAGTAGAAATGAATTTCGGCCTTTGCCAATATTTCATTTCAGGTTCAGATTTTTGGACAGAAACCGGTTAGGACCGGTTTGAATGATTCCTCTGTTAATTTGCTTGTAGAAATGGATTAAGAACCGGTTAGAAACGAATTTCGATATTCATCAACATTTAATATCACACGGAAAAAATTTTGGACACTAGGCGTACCTATAGGTGCAACATCCGCGCCAAACGCTAGGACGAATCTTATACTTTCATTTGGGGCTTGTTTGAGTAATGATCAGGCACTTAAATGCTAGTAGAGCGTATTGGGGTTCAAATAACCACAGCCAAATTTTAGTTGCAAAAGGAAACAGTTTATTCTATGGCATAAAAAACCTCCACTCGATGAGTGGAGGAAAAAGCCGAAAATCAAATAGTGATCACAAAAGTAAGTCAGTAATTACCTTATGAGAGAATGCATACGTATTTGGATAACAATCTGTCCGCCATACCTTAATCCACACAATGGCAAACAGAAGAATCCAACACGAGACTCGTTGACAATAGTGGGATGACAACCAGTCCGCCATACATCAATGCACCCAATGGTAGACACACATAATCCAACATGAGACTCGTTCACAATATTGGGATGACAACCAGTCCGCCATACATTAATCCACACAATGGCAGATGCACATAATCCAACGTGAGACCCGTTATTATCATACATTAATCCACACAATGATAGGCACACATAATCCAACATGACTCGTTTACACTCGGAAAATGGAACCTCTCACCACAAAGGGTTAACTTGAACTGAACTGTGAAGAAAATAATAGTTATAAAAGTGAAAACAAATTCCTGATCCAATTGCATATAAAGTCGTGGGAAAAGGTTCCATTCTACCTGCTCGGGGCTGACCTTCGAGCTACGCGCAGAGCTAACAGTTTTATTTCGGGTGCAGCCCCTTTTCCGATAATGGATAAACTAAAGAGACAATAAACTAAGTCAAACTCGCCACAATTTCAGATGACGGTAAAAAGCAGCCAAACATCCCGCCCGCCTTCGTCCACAGGATGAAAATATAAACTACATATTAAATGTTAGATATACGCTATAACAATGAGTAGTACACAAGGATACAGCCTAGCGATCCGCCCAGCATAACTATGAAGTCGCAGCACTTGGTGATGGTAGAGAGAGAGGACAGAGATTCGCGATGTGACGACGTAGCGTATTAGTGGCAGTTTTTACTGTAGCCACCATTACAATAAATTCAGGGCCAGGATGGACCTCAATAACTCGTCCCAAAGGCTACCTCGTGGGTGGATAGCGTTCGTCCTTAACAATGACCAACTGACCCACAGCGAAGTTGTCGGATGGACTGCGCCACTTGTTCCGCTCCTGAAGATGTTGTAGGTACTCCAGTGACCAGCGTTTCCAAAATTTGTCACGAACACGTTGAAGAGCTCGGAAACGACTCAGGCGGTTCTCATGTATGTCGGGAATTCCAGCTTTAGGAAGAAGGCTCATATTTTCGCCAATCAAAAAATGAGCTGGGGTTAACACCGTTAGGTCGTCGAGACCGTTGGTCAAAGAGCACAGGGGCCGTGAGTTCAGGCAACCTTCTATTTCCACCGGCAACGTTGATAGATCTTCACAAGTGAGTGTATGATCTCCGATGACTCTTTTTAGGTGGTGTTTAGTGGATTTTACACCACCTTCCCATAGACCGCCACAATGAGGCGAGTTCGGGGGGATGAAACTCCAGTCAGTCCCGTTGTTAGCAAAGCGGCGACACCATGCCACTATGCGGATCAGCCGCGTTAGTGTCGAGATCCGTGTCAGTAATTCCGGTTCAGGGATCTGCTCTCGCACGTGCATTATGCGCAAGGCATCCGGCCGATCTGGCCAATCCGCAGCGGGCAATGAGAGCCATTGTGGTCCAAGCCACCATTTTTCAATACCTTTAACTTCTTCAGGCCTTACTCTAGGAGTGGCGAGATCAGCCGGATTTTCCTTGGAGGAAACATGCCTCCACTCAGCCGAGGGCAGCTCGGTTTCAATGAAGGGTATGCGGTTAGCAACAAAGGTTTTCCAATAGCATGGGTGTTTGCGTAAACACGCGAGTACTACTTGGATGTCAGACCAAGCAAAGACAGATAGATCTTTAAAGAAGGGCAGCTTCTGAATGTGACAGACAAGTCTCACAAGCAGAGCAGCTGCGCTCAGTTCGAGATTCGGGATGCTCATTGTCTTGAGAGGGTTCACTTTAGTTTTAGCTATGAGAAGCGACACCCGGTGACGGCCGTCATCAAGCTCGATTCTCAGATAAACCACTGCGGCATATGCGCGAGAAGATGCATCCGAGAAGCCATTAAGCCGACACCGGGAGTCTGGAGATGTTCCCAACCAGTGATCGATCGAGAGTGTAGGGATGGAGGTCCTGGAGTTACTATAATCAGTCCATCTTTGCAGTAACAGTAACCGGAACGAGCCAACCCAGTGGATCAAACACTCGAGCAATGTCCGAGAAAATAGTACGCTTTGTCTGCGTGGAGGCCTCCAGGTCAGGTTGGCAACACTGAACCCAAATACATCCATCGCTGGAATCCAAAGCAAGCCTAACGTCTTACCAGGCTCATCGGGAGCAATTTTCTTGGTTCTTTCCGGCTCCTTCTGCCTGCTGCGTCCAGGAAACAGATCAGAATGATTTGCTGCCCATTTATCCAACTCAAAACCAGCACAACGCAAAATCGCAGCCAATTCATCTCGTTTTAGAATCGCGATATCCAACCTGTGAGCCCCCGCGAAAATATCATCGACATAGGTATTGCGCTGGAGGCAAGAAGCCCCAAGGGGAAAACGCTGTTGCTCATCTCTTGCCAGCTGGCTTAGTATGCGAATTGCCAAGTATGGGGCACATGCGGTCCCAAGTGACCGTAGTCAAACAATAATCTACGGGTGGATCCGCAGGATCAGAATCATGATGTCCGCTGTAAAAACAAAGCGATATCTGCACCAATTTAAAAGTATCAGAGAGATATCGCCCTGAAGAGCAGGCCCCGGCATTCAGAATTTATTTAAATATTGCTGTTCGACAGTGCGTCGTGAGGCGTCCAAGACAACACGAAGCTTTAGCTGATGCGAGCTGGACTGGATAACCGCATGATGCGGTATATACCACGCTCGTGGATTTCTTATTTGAGAAACAGGAACTCTTTCCGTATGCCCCAACTCCTCATAAACTTTCATAAATTCATTATACGAGTCCGCCAGTCGACTGTCCCAGGCAGAGCGACGGTGTGTCATGGACAGCGAACTCAAAGCCATTCGTCGGGTCTCAGCAGAGGCCATCGGCGGCTCCGATCGCAGCGGCAGCTGAATGATATATCGGCCATCGGGAGCGCGGACATGAGTATCAAGAAACAGCTGCTCACAGGTCTCATGCTCAGGTTTCATTTTGGGACTATTATTAGAAAATTCTTCCAGCATCCAAAAACGCTGCAAAGCAGACCCTTTCACGGCAAAGCTTTCGATAGCACTTTTACGATCGACTCTTCACTTACCGAAATTGTCAGCTTTTGCAATGACAACATTCAAAGACGATGGGGCACCTCTAAAATTGTTTAAAATTAAAAAAAAAACTGGCTTCTACATTCGCATAAACTACCGTTATTTGCCTTTCGCTTCTAAGCAATTCAAAAGTGTTTTTTTCTGGTCACCCTATTGCACGTGCGTTATTTTGTATCTGATATCGCAATGGATATTTTTCTAAAAACAAACAATTTTGATCATTTACAAGAAGTTTTTGAATGTAAGTATACAACTTTATTTTGATTTTGAGCTTTTCTAATTAGTGTATAGTTAACCTCCAATTTCTGTAAACCAGAAAGTACTGATTTGAAGTTACTTAACCTCTTTTTCGCATGTGAAGAGATTTAAAACAATCAATTGTGCATAATATTTAATTGTAATGCTATTTGAAACTAAATAAAAGTTTTATGCATAATATG
>CAKNWW010344639.1:0-13680 GCA_932074435.1 Andricus kollari
CCACTTTTGGTTGAATATTGATCTTTTTTAGTTCAAAATTTACCTATTTGGTTAACTATTTTTATTTATTTATTTTTCTTAAATTTAGCTATTTTAGTTGAAAATTCTTCAATTCGGTAGAAAATTAATTTTTTATACTGAAAATTGAACTATTACATTTTGTTTGAATGTTTGTTCATTAGCTCAAAATTAAAATTATTTGAGTTGAAAATTCATCAGTTTGGTGGCAAATTAATTTTTCCCATTGAACATTGATATCTATTCCATTTGAAAAGTTTTGACATTTTTTTCATTTCAACTATTTGAGTTGAAAATTCAACAGTTTGGTGGAAAATTAATTTTTTCCACTAAAAATTGAAATATTTCATTTTGGTTGAAAATTAATCTCTTTTAGTTTAAAATTCATCAGTTTAGTGGAAAATATCATTTTTGTCCACTGAAAATTGAACTATTCCATTTTTGTTGGCAATTCATTTTAATTAGTTTAAAATTCCACCACTTGGTTGAAAATAAATATTTTTGGTTCAAAATTAATTTTTCTGTATAAAATTGTATTTTTTGGGGGCAAAATTAATTTTTTTGTTGGAAATTCATCAGTTTGGTGGAAAATTAATTTTTTCCACTGAACCTTGATACCTATTCCATTTTTGATTGAAAATTGATCTTTGTTAGTTCAAAATTAAACTATTTATTTAAAAAAAGTTAATTTACAAAAAAAAAGTTTTTTCAAAAGAAGAAATAGTTTAGCGAGGACGAAACTCATAGAATCTCTTCATCATATTACAATAAATCTACAAAAAATCAAAAAACAAATCGAAGGTGGTGTTTTGAAGAAAATTGACACTTAATTTTTTTTAGAAAAATGTACGCCATTTTGGTAATTTTCAACTTTCGTTAATTTTCTTTGTGGATTTTAAAAGAGTTTGGTTCTCCCTACAAGCTCCTGAAAGAAAATTAATTTATGTAACTTTTTTCCCAAGATAGAATATTTTTGAGAAAAATTTCGGTAATTTTTACATAATTCACCTGAATATTCATGTAGCCCTAAGTTCCTAAAAAAAATTTTTGATCAAAAACAAAAAATACGTGTCTCATATTTTACCTCGGAAAACAATATATTTGTTGCCCGATTTCATATAAAATCGGTCATCTATTCATTTTGTTTACAGTGAAATTATTGAATAAATTGGATCATAATGTATAACCAATACAATAATAAATATATTACTTATGTTTGATAAATAGCAGTTTATAAAATAGTTTATAATATAAAAAAGAAGTCAGAGTGATAGTTAATAATACATGTCCGTTGGCAATCACGTACATTTATCTAGTTTCTAAGCAATATTCATTGAATATATTATTATGTAATAACAATTATTACTGTTTGTGTCAAAATGACATATTAAACTTTATTATCCGATTTTAATGCATCATTTTTAATAAAAATAAATAAATAAACATTTTTCGATTATATCTTGGAAAGGGGAGCAGCTACGGTTTTGGGACCTTCATTTTCGGATTCTGCGGGTCAAAAACAATAGAATAGCCTACTCAAAATTTTTCGTCAGTCAAGTCAAACCTAAAGACCTCAGACGATCACTTTGCGTAGGAGCCTACCTTAAGAGCCGCTTTTCAAGTTAATAATTAATATTCAAAAATTAAAAAAGATTTTACACAAAATTTCCAGATTTCACATAGATTATATTAGTATATTAGTATATTCACCAATAGAATTAAAAATAACCGCCAGAGTGAAAACGAAAGTATAGACCATCCTCATTTTCGCAATGCAGAGGAAAAACTGATTAATTTTTCAGTGAATAAGTGGGTCAACAAATGTAACTACAAAATATTCTATTGCGCCATTAGAGTACAAATATATACGTAAGTAGTCGTCATCACATATATGTGAGATGACAACATTATTAGTTTAGAGATTGTCCTTCGAAAATATAATCATCAAATTTTCATCTCAAATGAAAGGCATTGGTTTTAAGTTGTTATAAACTATGTATGCAACAAACAAAAAATTGGTAACCAGAAAAGTTCTTTGAATTTTGAAACTATAGAGAAAAGTCAAAATATTTTCTCTATCAGAGGATATAACTTTGATCGATAATGTAGATCTCCATTTTCACAGTATGTTTGAAATGATTTCTCTTCTGATCGATCCGTTACAGATTTCCGATGATAATACAGATTTATATTAAAAATTGATTTGTATATTACATCTTGCAAAATAAAGCGTGTTTCAGAAAAAGGATTCTTCCTCTGATTTCTCTGTAGCTTAGTGGTTAGAGCACCTGACCGGAAATCAGTTGACCTGGTGTTCGAATCCCAGCAGAGTAAAAGGAGTAGATCTTTATTCTCAATACATTTAATTTCTAAAATAATGATCTTCAAACCAAAGGAATGAATTTTCGTGTAAAGACGATCAATGTTTAACCAAACATGAAATAATTAAATTTTCAGTTTGAAAAATTTATTTTCAACAACAACAAAAATATTTTTCAAGAAAATAGTTTAACTTTATAGCAAATAAATTGATTTTTGACTAAAATAATTGATCTTTAACAACAACAAAAATGAATTGTTTACCAAAAAAGATAAATTTCCAACAAAATAGTTAAATTTTCATGTAAAAAAATTAATTTTCAATTTAAAAGAAGACTTATGTTCAATCAAAGAGATGCATTTTCAACCAAAAAGATTAATTTTCTATCAAAAAAGACTAATCTTAACAAAATACACGAATTTTTAACCAAAATTTGATTTTTTAAAGGAAATTTCAAGAAAATACATAAACTTTCAACGAAATAACTGAATTTTTAATTAAAGAAGATAAATTTTAAGGCGTGCGTGAAATATACAAAATTTTCAGTTATTAATTTTTCAACAAAAAAATGATTATTAATTTTTCTAGGAATTTCGATACAAATTTTTATTCTTAAAAAGTGTTTGAAATTATTTTGAAATCATTTCAAAACTTCCGAATATAATTTATACTTACTCGATAATTTTCCAAATTATTAATTGTTTAATTGCCATTTATCATTCAGAAATTGTTTTAAAATCTTTTTAAATATTCTATTAAAATTAATTTTTCAAATTAAAAAATCATTACAAATTTTCCCAGCAAACTTGAGAAATTTTTTTTATTTTCCTAAAACCTTCAAAAGTTCTTAAAAACCTTCGAAATTTTATTTCGTAATCTTTAAAAATCTAAATTTATTTTTTCATTTTTCGAAATCTTTTCCAGTTTTAAATTAAGTTTGGATCTTCTCAAAACTTGTTAATATCTCTTAAACTAATTCAAATTTTTTCCAAATTGATAATTGTTCAATTGTTATTTATGCATGAAGATTCACTAATTTTACTTACATATTAAAAATTTGTTTAATAGAATAATTAAAATTGTAACGTTTAAAGTTTTAATTTAACACTCTGCAATATTAATAGTTCAAGGCTTCCTATTTCAAATAATTCGGTTTAATTTTTGTTTAGTTTTTAATATTTTATTTATAATTGCTCATTTTAAATAAAAAGTTATATATTGCTAAATATTCAAAAAATGTCTTCCTTAGTTAAAAATTACAAATTAAATTGTGGTTAAAAATTGAATATTTTAGATTCACAGAATTATATAAAGAAATAATTTGTTTTGTTTCTTTATAAATATATTGAAATAATTAAAAATATTATCTTGAAATTAATTTTTTTAAATAAAACATCATTTCAATTTTCTCAGGAATCTCTGAAGAAAAACTTTTTGCTTCTTGAAACCTTTCGAAACTCTTAAAAAGTTCTTTTTTTTTAAAACTTCGAAAATCCACATTTCTTGAAATTGTTTCTAATTTTAAATTATTCTTGAAATTTTTTCAAAAATTTTAAATATCTTTCAAACTGGTTCAAATTTTTCATTAAATTAAAAAAAATTGTTTTAAGACCTTCCAGATTCTTTTTCGGCAATTTTGGAAATCTTTTGAAATGTTTTGAAATCTTGTTCAATTTTACCTTCAAATTAATTTATCAAAATAAAAAACAATTTAGATTTTGCAAAAAATCTCCTACCTTCTTTTTCGAAATTTCAGGAAATCATTTAAAATCCTGCAGAATAAAAACAATTTCCCAACAATCTTTCAGATTCTCGAACATAATTTTGGATATCTTTTGGAATATTTTATTGAAATAATGTTTGATAATAAAAAAAAAAAACATTTTAAATTTCCTCTGAATCTTTAGAAAATTTTTGCTTCGAAATCTTTAAAAATCGATTTTGTTTTAAATTTGATAAAATCTTTGCAAAACTTCTTAAAATTTCAATCACTAACACGAATTTTTTCTAAAATTTTGTAATCTTGCAAAATTTTGCTTTAAAATATTCTACATTATTTTTCGAAATTTTAGAAAATCATTTTACATCCTGCAAAATAAAAATATTTTACCAAAAAATCTTCCAGATTATTGTTCGCTAAAAAACCTTTTTTTTAATTGTCAAAATTCTTCATTTTTTCTTGAAATTGTTTCAAGTTTGTAATAATTTTTGAAATCTTTGACAAAATAATTTTTTTTAATCTTTAAAAGAATACTTTTTTATTGTCTTGAAAGCCTTCAAAACCTAAATTTTTTTCAATGTTCTGCAAAATACAAAAAATTGCCTTAAAATTTTGCGGATTAAATTTTGGAAATATTTTGAAATAGTATTCAATTTTATCTTAAAATTAATTTTTCAAAGTAAAAAATAATTTTTTGAAAAATTAAAAACATGTAATCTTGCGAAATTCTAAATTTTTACTTTAAAATCTTCTACATTCTTTTTCAAAATCATTTTTTGAAATTTTTGCAAAACTTCTTTATACGTTTTAAAGTGATTCGAATTTTTCATAATTTTTTTTAACTGAAAATTTAAAAAAATTGTTTCCAAATATTGCAGATTGGTTTTCGATAATTTTGGAAATATTTTGAAATCTTTAAAAGAAAACTTTTATTCTTTTGAAACCTTTGAAAATTACTAAAATGCATCTTTTTTCGAAATCTTCAAAAATCTACATTTTGTTTTTAATTTCTTGAAATCGTTCATAGGCTTAAATTATTTTTGAATTTTTTTCTAATCTTCTCAATATCTTTTAAAATTAGTGGCATTTTTCCTAAAAGATTTTTCCGAAAAAGATGCTTTTTAGTTTAAAGCAATTTTTAAAATTTGTAAGTTAAAAAAAAATTGTGAAAAATTTGAATTACTTTAAAAGATATTAGGAAGTTTTTGAAAAATTTCAAAAATGATTTTGAAAAAGAATGTAGACGATTTTAAAGCAAAAATTTTTTATTTTGCTAAATTACATTTTTTTTTTTAAATTTTTTTAAAATTATTTTTTACTTTGAAAAATTAATTTTATGGTACAATTGAACATTATTTCAAAAGATTTTCAAAATTGCCGAAAAAGAATTTGGAAGATCTTAAAACAATTTTTTTTAAAGTTAATAAAAAATTTGAACCAGTTTAAAAGATATTACAAAAATTTGAAAAAATTTCAAAAATAATTTAAAACTTGAAACGATTTCAAGAAATGTAAAAACAAAATGTGGAGTTTTGAAGATTTTGAAAAAAAAGCTTTTTAAGAGTTTTGAAAGATCTCAAGGAAATAAAAAAGTGTCCTTTTAAAGAATCTTGGGAATACTGAAATAAATCTTATTTAGAAACATTTATTTTAAGATGAAATTAAAAAACTTTTTTAAACATTTCAAAAGATTTCCAAAATTGTCAGAAAAGTTTATGGAACTATTTCGTTTAAAGTATAATTATTTTATAAAAAAGTTTACTGTTTTGTTAAAAATTTAATTGTTTTGTTAAAGATTCTATTAATTTGTTGAAAATTTAATTATTTTGATGAAAATTGAATTATTTTGTTGACATTTTAGTTATTTGGTTACAAATTCTACTATTATGTTGAAAATTTATTTGTTTTGTTAAAAATTGAACTAATTCGTCTGTTCGGAGAGAAAATTCAACGGCCCTTTGAAAAGATCTTGGTTTTGGCGTGAAAACTTAACTATTTTGTTGAAAATTGTCATTTTTTGTTGAATTCAACTGTTTTTGGTAACAAATTGAAATCTCTTTTATTAAATATCACCTATATTTTTCGTTGAGAATTAATCTTTTTATATTGAAAACTAAGCTACGTGGTTGAAAGTTGACATTTTTGGTTGAAGACTTCTTCTGAAAAAATCGTGTTTTTGGATTAACAATTAAACTATTTGGTTGAAAATTCGTATTGTTTTGTTGAATTCAATTGTTCCTAATTAAAAATTAAAACCTCATTTTCTTCAAATATCAGCTATATTTTTCATTGAGAATGAATCTTTTGTTCATTGACAACTCAACTTCTTGGTTGAAACTTGAAATTTTTGGTTAAAAATTAAATTTTGTTATTGAAGTTTCATTATTTTAGTTAAAAATTCAACTATTTCGTTTAAAATATAATTATTCTATTAAAAAGTAAAACTCAAAAAAGAGCAGAAAGTATTGAAAAAATGATTAAATTATGTTTCCATAGCAATTCATTGCTTCTCATTGAATTGGTAAGTCGCCACTACTAAGCAGATTAGTAAAATACCCATACTAATTCATTTAGTAACATAAATCTTACCATTTCATTTAGTAGAAACTGATAAAATTACTAATTTAAGAGTCAGATTTAATGCTACTAATTGCATTAGTAAAATTTTTACTAATTCGGAGTTAGAGAGCAGGATACTTCAGTATTACAAAAATGTTACCATTGGATGTTGCTAACACAATATATTCTTGTTTTGGCGTGATACAAATTTACTATTTCCTACAAACAATCAACATCTTTATCGGCGGGTAAATAGTATCTTCGAAACTCGAATTTCCGGTTCTGATTTGGCTCGGGAATAAGCCGAACATATCCAAGTTGTCCAAGTGCATATCCTAGAACTACATGAAAAGGAGTCCTGCCAGGAGAAGAACTGGACATGGCATGAAGAAGAGGCTACTGAGAAAAGCCTTTGCCATTAAGATTCCATTCTGACTCTAGTGAATCGTAATTTGCAGAAGCATTAATAAAACTGTCGGGGAAGATTGGGTGATTTTTGCCTACGGGACAACACCTTATTTCATCCGCAGTCAAATTGTCAACTGCGCCGCTTATTATATTTATTTTTATTCGCGAATTATTTTCATTTTTCCTATATATTCCATGAAGAGTCCCACTATAATCCAATATTGCAAAACCGTCACCACTGGATGTTGATAATACAATATATTCTTGGTTTGGCCTAAGCACATAGTTCGAATGATCTATTCGCATTTGAATTGGTTCATAGGTAGGAAAAACGTATCTTCGAAATTCAAATCGCTGGTTCTTATTTTTGCAATGAATAAGCCGAACATATCCAAGTTGTTCTATTGCATATCCAAATACTTGGACAGAAAGAGGCCTTCCTGGAGAGGACCTGGACCTAGCACGAAGAGAAAGCTCCTGAGGTGAAGTCCGGTTAGGTGATTGTTTTCTTTCAGAAGGAGAATCAGGGTTACGTTCGCTATTAGGATTCCATTCGGACTGTAGTGAATCGTAATTTGCTGAAGCTTCAATAAAAGTACGAGGGAAGATTGGGTGCTTGTCGCCTACTGGACATTCTCGAATCTCATCTGGGGTCATAATATGAACTTCTCCGCTTATTATATTTACTTTAATTCTCGACTTAGCGTTATTTGTCATACAAATTGAACGAAGTAACCCGCTATACTCTAAAATTGCTAAAACGTCACCATTTGATGTTGATAATACAATATACTCATAGGCTGGCACGATACTAATTCCTTTTCCTCCTGGTCGCAACCTAATTGGTTTATCAGCAGGAAAAACGTATCTTCGAAACTCGAATCGTAGGTTCTGATTTGTACGGGGAATAAGCCGGATGTATCCAAGTTGTCCAAGTGCATATCCAAGTACTTGAGATGAAAGTGGCCACCCCGAAGGCGAGCGGTCAAGTGAATGTTGTCTGGCAGAAGAAGAAGAACCAGGGTTACTACGATGATTCCATTCGGACTGCAGTGAATCGTAATTTGCTGAAGCTTGAATAAAACTATGGGGGAAGATTGGGTGCCTTTTGCCTACTGGACAATCTCGAATTTCATCTGGAGTCATAATATGAACTGCGCCGCTTATCATATTTACTTTAATTCGCGACTTCGCGGTATTTCTCGTAGAAATTGAAAGAAGTAACCCGCTATACTCTAATATTGCTAAAACGTCACCATTTGATGTTGATAATACAATGTATTCTTGGGCTGGCATGGTATTAGATATTTTTTCTCCTGTTCGCAATCTAATTGGTTTACCAGCAGGAAAAACGTATCTTCGAAATTCGAATCGTAGGTACTGATTTGTGCGGCGAATAAGCCGGATGCATCCAAGTTGTCCAAGTGTATATCCAGGTACTTGAGGTGAAGGCGGCCACCCAGGAGGCAACCTGATTTCGGCATGAAGAGGAGGCTCCTGAGGAGAAGTCCGGTCAGTTGAATGTTGTCTGTCAGCAGGAGAAGAACTAGGGTTACGTTCGCTATTAGGATTCCATTTATACTGTAATGAATCGTTATTTGCTGAAGGTTTAATGAAATTTTCGGGGAAGATTGGGTGATAATGTCCCGCTGGACAATCTCGCACTTCATCTCGGGTCATATCATCAACTGCGTCGCTCATCATATTCACTTTGATTCTCGATTTACCTCTATCTTTCCTATATAATCCAAGAAGCATCCCGCTATAATCTAATATTGCAAAAACGTCTCCATTGGATGCTGATAATACAATATGTTCTTCGTTTGGCACGGCAATATAGCTCGGCACTCGTCGCAATCTAATTGAACGACCAACAGGAAAAACGTATCTTCGAAATTCGTATCGTAGATTCTGATTTGTACGGGGAATAAGTCGAATGTATCCAAGTTGGCCAAGTGCGTATCCAAGTACTTTAGGAGAAGGAGGCCTGCCAGGAGGCGACCTGTCCCTGGCACGAAGAGGATGCTCCTCAGGAGCAACTCTGCTTGACTGCGAACTTAACTCTAAAAAAAGAAATGGAGGATTAATGTTTCTTGTTGAACAAACTTAAAAAAACGGCTTGATACTTTATTCTCGTTGTTCGTATAACATACTTTAAAATCATAAGTAAAGAGTTCTGTAAAGAAAAGTTGTGCCATAAAAATGTCAGGTTGAAAATGTTTGAGGCTCACTGTGTTTGAATTTAGCACAACTAATTGTTTTGTTTTCATTTTTGGAATTTATTCTGAATTCGTTAAAAATCACCTGGACTTCTTGTAAACTTCATGGAATCCTTTTAAATTCGAAAGAACATAAGTCCGATTATTAATGCACGTTATTCACTTCTAGATAATTTCAGTACCATTACGATGTGAAAGAACTGTATTTAAAAACAAAATCTCACTTGCAAATAACTTCTTCTTTTCTAAAAAATGCAATCATTTAGCAGAAAAAATGAATTATTTCGTTCAACATTTTTCTCCCGCGATTGCGAATCCAACTCTTTGTTCGTAAGGCTAACTGTTTGGTGAAGAATCAAAAAATTAATTTCTTTATGTTATACTATCTGGCCGAAACTGCATCTTCATTGGTTGAAAATGATCTTCTTCTAAATTGAGCTTTTCAGTTTGATATAATTCAACTATCTAAATCCGCATTAGTAGAAATATCACTAATGCAATTAAGCATTCTATCCGACTCTTAAATTAGTAATTGTATCAGTTTCTACTGAATGAAATGGTAAGATGTATGTTACTAAATGAATTAGTAATGGTATTTTACTAATGTTCTTAGCACTGCCGACTTACTAATGCAATGAGTAGCAATTAATTGCTATGGAAAAACAATTTAATAATTTTTTTTAATACTTTCTGCTGGTAATAGAGTTTTGATTGAGAAACGATAATTTTTTCATAATTTATATTCTAAATTTATATAGTTATATTAATAATAATTGTGTATGAACGATACAATATTTAAAGCCAAAATGTTAACTCGTGAAATCAGGTGGAATAACAGCGTCCTCAGAAACTAAAATATTAAAATTATTCTTATTGTATAAAATCTTTGATAGAAAATTAAATTTAGGTTTTTATTACAATTTTAATCATTTGATTATAAAATCATTATATCGATGATTTTGAAGTCTTTTTCCATGTTTCAAGCTAATCACTTTCGAGGCAGCGCTTATAATTATCAGATCAAGTTTTCCTAAGCGACAAAAATGATTATTTAACCTAAATTTTAAACAGAATTAAAAACTCTTTTGTCTTCAAAAAAGCCTTTTTTGAACCACCGTATTAGTAAACTTCGGATAATTGAAATTTTTGGTTAAAAATAAATTTTTATTTTAATAGAAGTTTATCATTTTCGTTGAAAATTAAACTATTTCGTGGAGAATTTACTTATTTTATCAAAAATTTAACTGCTTTTTTTAAATTACATTATTTCGTTAAGAACTAAATTATATTTTTTTAAATTCAACTATTTTTAGAAAATTTAATTATTTAAAAATAAATGAACTAATGTGAAAAAAGTGTGTTTTTGGCTTCAAAATTAAACTATTTGGTTGAAAATTGGTATTTTTTGCTGAATTCAATTGTTTTTAATTCAAAATTAAAATCTATTTTTCTTCAAATTGTTATACGCGGCTCGCATAGAGCGAGTGTCTTTTATTGGTAGATTTAGAATACTCTCGCAGACGACGTTTATTCATTCAGTAGGCAACCATCTTAAAAATATAATAACTACCAACTAGACCTTAGAGTAAGAGAGAGAGAAGGTATTCGCAACGCAGCGAAAGGAAGTACTGCGTGCCGTGACGCCAGCAAGTCGGCAGGGAGAGTAGAGGCGAGAGTCGCGAGTAGTGCGCCCGTGAAGATCGACGCGCGCATCTCCCTCCATCGATTTTCTGCCCTCTCCGCTCGACTTACACGCAACGCCCACGCAGTTTCCCCGTTAAAAGGGCGCGCACTGGCCCAGAACAGCAGAAGCATGATCTAATTCTAATAAATACATGGTCTGGCCACTTTAGGGCCCCGTTTCGTCCAAGTCAAGCAACCGCTTAATTCCACCATTTTGTTGGTATGACCGCGCAGTTTGTGTTTGACGCGTACTCTGTGTACGACAAACTATTATAGGAAAATGAGTTTGTAGAAAGAAATATTCAATGTCAGAAAGATTCAAGTTCAGAGAGAAAACTTAATCTACGAATCACCATATAACGCAATGTGAAAAGTAAATTATCGTTATCTTCATTTGTATATATGTATTGAAAGTAAGACTTATTATTTTTACATGAAGTAAAATATACTGTCTCATATTGTAAAATTTCGACATTCCTTTTGCATATAAATATGTATCTGGGCAATATTTCATAGGGTTTCGCGAACAACATTTATAATTACTTACAAAAGTCTGCTAAAAATAAGAGAGATTTCCGATGTCATAAAATGTAATTTCATATTACATATAAGCGGTGGAACGGTTTCCAAATATATATATAGGGCAAAAGTTTCATAAAAAAATAATTCATTTAGGAGAAAACTTAGTTTAACTTTTGAGGTTAGAATTTTATGGTTTCTGAGAATCGTCTTAAAATCGCTACAACAATTGTAATTTCACTTTTGTATTTTAAATTATGAAACTTCCCCGCCGATATGTTCAGTTTATGAACACGGAGAAAGCAACTTTTGTCGAAAAAATGTATTCGAAATCAATTTTCAATGAGACGGTGTCACAGTGTGACATAAGATTTATCGTATGTAAATAATCATAAATGATAACATTAAGATTTTCTGCTATTAAAATATATGCCTTTTTGTGAATATCATAACAAATAGCTTGATCATAAAAGTCTATATTTTTAATGGATATGAAAAAGCAACTTTGACGTACTGCTGCCATCAAAACTATGATTTCGAGTATATCCTTTTGACTCAGTGTGTATTTGAATTTTTGAGAATTTTCTAACAAAGAACCCCTTTTTAAAACATGGTCACTTGCCACCTTCTCCCGTTCCACCCTTTCTGTATTAATTATATTACAAACGTGATACAAATTGTAAAAGAAAAGGAGTGAACAAGAGTATTGATGATTGTGAATAATATAATAATTATCATTTTATATGTCGCGGGCACTGCATTATATAATTTTATTTATTCAGTACTTTCCCGATTGATTTGAATTTTATTTTATACACATATATGTCACCAGGAAGAGGTTATGAAACACATAACCTGTACCCAGTTTCAACGTTACAATACATTTTATTAGAATTGAAGTATTTTTATATATCAAAAATACAAGAAATTTTAATTCTAACATTTTACATTTTAAAATCACTTACACTTGCCGCCTTATTCAGACAAGATGGCGAAGTTGAGCGGTGGGTTCTGATTGGCTCAGTTTTTTTTACTTGCACGTGGCTCGACCATGTATTTATTAGATCATGGTCAGAAGTGTTTGGGAGCTGGTAGCCAGAACCCTCACACTTAAACCCTATAGCTGGAAGCCAGCCTTAGGTACCTATGGCTGGCATACCAGCCCTCTCGGCCGAATCGCTTACTACCTTCACCCCCCCCCCAATCACCAGATATCTCAAAACACAATCCTTCTCCCTCCTCTAGTACATCAAAAACGCTCGCTCAACTTGCAATCTCTTTCTATCCTATGAGATATACATCACTGCGTCGACATCTATGTAATATGCATCCATCCTTAAAAAGATGGCAACATTCCGTCTCACTCCCTCCTATGGTTTCCCCACCCCTGCTGTCTCTTGTTATCTAATGAGATAACTCCATCTCGCTCTATCTTATTAGATAGAAATCCGTTATTCCCGAAGACTATCCCTTACTATTAACTAACGAATACCACCCAAAGGTAAGGAGCCTATCAAAATATCAACTAAATTTTTCATTGAGAATGAATCTTTTTTTCATTGACAACTCAACTTCTTGATTGAAACTTGAAATTTTCGGGTAAAAATTAAATTTTGTTATTGAAGTTTCATCATTTTAGTTGAAAATTCAACTATTTCGTTTAAAATATAATTATTTTATTAAAAAGTAAAACTCAAAAACCAGCAGAAAGTATTTAAAAAATTATTAAATTCTGTTTCCATAGCAATTCGTTGCTACTCATTGAAATGTTAAGTCGCCACCACTAAGCAGATTAGTAAAATACCCTTACTAATTCATTTAGTAACATAAATCTTACCATTTCATTTAGTAAATACTGATGTATTTACTAATTTAACAGTCAGATACAATCCTACTGATTGCATTAATAAAATTTTCACTAATTCGGATTTAGAGAGCAGGTTACTTCAGTATTACAGAAACGTCACCGTTGGATGTTGATAAAACAATATATTCTTGGTTTGGCTTGATACAAATTTACCATTTCCTACAAGCAATCAATTTCTTTATCGGCGGGAAAATAGTATCTTCGAAACTCGAATTTCCGGTTCTGGTATTGTATTGTACATATCCAAGTTGTCCAAGTGCATATCCTAGAACTTCATGAGAAGGAGTCCTGACAGGAGAAGAACTGGACATGGCATGAACAAGAGGCTACTGAGAAAAGCCTTTGCCATTAAGATTCCATTCTGACT
>CAKNWW010344640.1:0-12132 GCA_932074435.1 Andricus kollari
ACGACATTTTTTTGTACCATGTTTGACCCTAGGGCAGAATCAAGGAAAAGTATTCTAGAAATATGTTCATAAGTTATTAAAACAAAATTGTAAAAACTAAGTTTTGTAATGCTGAGATAAGTATATTCAGACGCTAAAGGTGTTGTAAAGTTTTTATATATTAAGAAAGTATATGAAGTCAAGTGAACAACTTTTTTGCTTTATTATTAAAATCCCCAAAATTTTGATTATAGCCTAAAATAGCATTAAATAAATTCATCAAAAATAATTATCATTTATTATTATTTTGACTTTACAATATTTAAAAGCGACTGAAAAATAAAACATAAATAATGAAAGAGAAACTGCAGAATCGGATAGTCTAAAACATTCCAGAATAATTACTGAAGAATATAATCATCAAATATCTCAAGACTTCATCACATGTTTTGAAGTCTGTCTTTAAGGTGTCAATTTTTGCAAAAAGAAATCAACTCAAAGCTCCTAATGGCCGACGAAAGCGAATCGTGAAGTCGGGGTCAGGTGACGGGCGAGCTCGGCTTCGTGTTCGTGCCTAGTGCATTTTCGGCTTTACACGAGGCTGGCCGACTCACCAACGCTACGCTTGCATGTGTTCTCCCCGATGGGAAAGTGGTGGGGGCCGCAAAATCCCACGTACTGGAGATACTGATACCAACAAACTTGAAAAGCAACACTTAAGCTCGGCTGCTACAGCTCTCACAACATAAGCTTACAACAATTAAATTAATTTTTAGGAATGCAATAGAATTTTTAACAAAATACTTAAATTATCAAACTGAAAAGCTCAATTCAGAACAACAAGATCATTTTCAAACAATAAAGATACAGTTGCGGCCAGATAGTAGAACAGAAAAAAATTATGTTTTTGATTTTTCACCAAGCAGGTGGAAGTCATTTGGAAATGAGATTTTATTTTTAAATACAGTTCATTGACATCATAATAATTTCTAAAATAAAATGGTACTGAAATTATATAGAAGTGAGTAACTTCCATTAGAAATAATTGGACTCAAGTTCTTTTTAATTTAAATCAATTTAGAGGAATTCCATGAAGTTTATAAGAATCCCATGTGATTTTTAACGAATTCAGAATAAATTCCAGAAATGAAACCAACACAATGAGTTCTGTTAAATTCAAACACAGTGAGCCTCAATCGTTTTAACTTGAAATTTTTATGGAAGAACTATTCTCTAAAGAATCCTTTACTTATGATTGTCAAGTATTTTACGCCGAAAACGAAAATAAAGTATCATGCCCTTTCTGAATATTCTTCAACAACAAACATGAATCCTCTATTTCTTTTCGCAGAATTAAGTTCGCAGTCAAACAGAGATTGCCTTGATACTCCCCGCCCGGTTCACTGTCGCTCTTCTCCTTCACGTCGCATACCCGAGGCTACTGAGGAGCATCCTCATCATGCCAGGGTCAGGTCGCCTCCTGGTTGGCCTCCTTCTCCTAAAGTACTTGGATACGCACTTGGTCAACTTGGATACATTCGCCTTATTCCCCGCACAAATCAGAATCTACGATTCGAATTTCGAAGATACGTTTTTCCTGCCAGTTATCCAATTAGATTGCGAACAAAAGAATGAACATTTATTCCCGTGCCAAACCAAGAACATATTGTAGTATCAGCATTCAATGTTGACATTTTTGCAATATTAGAGTGTAGCGGAATCCTTCGTGGAATGCTTGCCACACATAGAAATCATGCGCGAATCAAACTAAATATGATGAGCGGCGCAGTTGATAATTTGACCCCAGAGGAAATGCGAGATTGTCCAGTGGGCAAACTTCACCCAATCTTCCCTAAAAGTTTTATTAAAACTTCAGCAAATAACGATTCACTACAGTACGAATGGAATCCCATTAGAGAACGTAACACTGCTTCTTCTTCTGACAGACAAGGTTTACCTGAGCCGACTTCTCCTCAGGAGCTTCCTCTTCATGCCGAAGCCAAGTCGCCTCCTGGGTGGCCGCCTTCGCCCAAAGTACTCGGATATACACTCGGACAACTTGGATACATTCGGCTCATTCCCCGCACAAATCAGAACCTACGATTCGAATTTCGAAGATACGTTTTTCCTGCTGGTTATCCAATTAGATTGCGAACAAAAGAAAGTACCCTTATTTCCGTGCCAAACGTAGAACATATTGTATTATCAACATCAAGTGGTGACATTTTTGCAATATTAGAGTATAGCGGGATTCTTCGTGGAATAGTTACGACACATAGAGTTCATCCGAGAATCAAAATAAATATGATGAGCTGCGCAGTTAATAATTTGACTCCAGATGAATTGCGAGCTTGTCCAATAGGCAGACGTCAGCCAATCTTCCCCCTTAGTTTTAATAAAGCTTCTGCAAGTTACGATTCACTACAGGCCCAATTGAATCCTAAAAGCGAACGTAAGACTGACTATTCTTCTACTGATAGACAAAATTCACCTGAAAGGACTTCACTTCAGGAGCCTGCTCTTCGTGCCAGACCCAGGTACTCTCCGGCAAGGCCTCTTTCTGTTCAATTACTTGGATGCGAAATAGAACAACTTGGCTATATTCGACTTATTTCTTGCACAAACCAGAACCAGCTCTTTGAATTTCGAAGATACGTTTTTCCTGCCTATGAACCAATTCAAAGACGAATAGATCATACAAATTATGTGTTTGGGCCAAACTAAGAATATATTGTATTATCAACATCCAGTGGTGACGTTTTAGCAATATTGGACTATAGTGGAGCTCTTCATGAAATATATAGGACAGATGAAAATAATTCGCAAATAAAAATAAATGTAATAAGCGGCGCATTTGATAATTTGACTCTAGATGAAATAAGGTGGTGTCCAGTAGGCAAAAATCACCCAATCTTCCCGAACAGTTTCATTAAAGCTTTTGCAAATTGCGATTCACTAGATTCCGAATGGAATCACAATGGCAAAAGCTACCCTGGTTCTTCTTCTTTGGCCAGAAAAAAAGCACCTGCCCGGACTTATCATCCGTAGCCTCCTCTTCATGCCAGGTCCAGTTCTCCTCCGGACAGGAATCCTTTCCATGAAGTACTTGAATATGCACTTGGTACACTTGGATATACTCGGCTTATTTCCGACCTAAATCAGAACCGGCAATTCGGTGATCACACGGTACCCTTATCAAGGTAAGAAAACTTAGACCAGGTAGAGCCAGCAACGAAAACACGATTCTACATCGTGTTTACGTTGCTGGATTATTTTCAGGAATTTAGACATTTTATTAATTTGTTCAATTTTGTGGGATCGTGATTACCACCTTTTAAGCCAAGCTGTTTCCTCTTTCGGCTGTCCTGTTACCGGTCAATCTAGACGATAAAATGTGTTTTCTTTTGAATAAATGACGCACTGACTCTAGTTTTGATTCTACTGTATTCAAATTAAAAGAAAATGGAATAGAAAACAGAGACTAAAATTTTAAAGGATTCAGGAAAACAAAAGCGATTTTATATTCGACTTACCCTAATTTATAGCTACTGCCAGACTTTATTCGCCAGGTGGAAGAAAGGAGTGTGCTAGAATTATATTGTACGTTTTTCGGAAAGGATGTAACTTGTTAGGTTTACACCTTTCCCTGGACCGTTTCACTTGGTTCAGAACTGCACTGGGACCAATTCGCTCTTTTTTATCCTGGTGCAGTAACCTGATTCGCAGAATCTAAATATCTTTGACGGTGGGATACGATCTCTGCTGGTTTCGAATTTAAATGGTTACACGTCTGTGCGTCCTTATGCCACTTAAATTCGTGCTTTGACTTTCGTCGACTATAGATCCAAAAGTGTCATACGTCCGTCCATAAATCTGTCTGTGTGAGTCAATTAAATTTCTGAAATTAGGTGTGATGATGCCATCGTTCAATGCCGTCCCGGTTCGTCTGAATTTGGTAGAAACGCATATCCATTGGTGCAGTTTCAAGGGCGACGTTTGTTGATACTCAATAAAAAATAAGCGATCAGTGCGGACTAAAATTTGAAAAGGTCGTTTCTAGCCAATGCCCAACTTTAATTATTAATGAAGTCGCTGCGCAGATCCGTTCCGCGCCGAGTGCAGATGGGCATGAGAAACGGTGTTTTTTCGGATTCCGTAGTACTTCTTCTCAGTGGAAGAAGTATTAAAAAACTGTGATGAGAATTATAAGGGTGACCGATGCGAAGATACGAATGCGTGGGTGAGGTAGGATATTTATCCGAGCATTTTGCTAATTTTGAACGGATGTTCATTGTCTAGTGACAATTTGTAACGGAACCTTGGAGGGAAGCTATATTAGGAATCGTTAGCTTCCAAAAAATGCTGACAGTCATAACGTGATTCAGAGACACCTTTGAGTCCTTCCATTTTATATTTTCAAATTATAATTTGAATTTGATTGAATAATGATTATTAATTGTCACCAATTTAGTTTATTTATTTCAATGATTTATAACTGTCCATTTTGAGTGCATACGATATTTTTTATAACAAATGGATGATTTCAGACCTTTCTCAAAATACAGTCATGATTTTAGTCCACATTAAATTTTGAATAAAGAAGCATGAACTTTTTGTTAACTTATTCCAAATTATCAAAAATTCAATTAAAAAATTGTCGGGAATTTTTGGTGATTCATTTTTTTTTATTTTCATAAATTTCCGGAAATTTATGTAAATTTTCGGTCATTTATGGAAATTTCTTGAGTCCCATGTTTATAAATTTCATTTTCATCTCTCTTTTTTTATGGTGATTTTTGGTAAATAGTTTTTGTACCGAATTTTCTCACGTAGCAACACATCCGCCCTCTTTGCAATTTGTCTTAACACGTTTTAGTTCCTCATTTCTAGTTTATTGCTTTCAAAACAAAATTGTAAAATCTGTTCATATTTCAAATCCTGCAGTTACTTTAAGCTCTTAACCTTCGCACGTTTCATCTTAATCTGTAGATTGGCGCTTTTTTAGGAAATTTCCAAAGGTTTACTTCATAAACCAGCTCGAACAATTTATGGTTATTTCTATCACGTGCCCTCTTGTCAGGTGTGACTGACTCTTTGCAAAATTCGGCCTTAGTGGGTGGTGCCGATATTTTCTCTCTTCGAATTTTACTTTCCAATAGGAGCAACTTAGTTACCCCTGCCAAAAATTTACATCGCTCTGCACGATCGGCTCCTGCCCTGTCTGCGTTTCATTTCCAAAATTTGGATTCATTATAACTTTCGCCTCCGCCGATCTCAAAACTCGTCGTCTAAATCGGTCTTTTAACAGCACTTTTAACCACCGTTCCTTAATAACATTTTCAATAGAGATATTGTATTATTCTTGTGTGTGTAAAATATAATCTAACGTTTTCTTAACAAAACATTTTACTTATTCACACAAACCTTCCACGGACACAAAATATATTATTACTTTTTTTCAATACTCCACTAAATTTGACCGGTAAATATGGAAAATAACCATGAATTACCCAATATTCATTTTTTTTAATTTTCGTAAATTTCCGGAAATGTATGAAAATATACGGTAATTTTTGGAAATTTGTCGGGAAATGTGGTAAATTACCATAAATTACCCAAAATTCATTTGTTAACATTTCCATTTTCCGGAAATTTATGCAAATTTTCGGTTATTTATGGTCATTTCACCGGTAAATATGGTAAATTACCCAAAATTCATTTTCCAAAATTTCCATAAATTTCTGCAAATTTTGGGTAATTTATCGTAATTTATGGTAATTTTACAAGTAAATATTGTAAGCTACCCTGAATTACCCAAAATTCATTTTAAAAAATTTCCATGAATTTCCGCACATTTATGAAAATTTTCGGTAATTGAAGGTAATTTGATCAGTTATATATGGTAACTTTCGATCAATAACCGCAAAATTCTATGATCTTCAACCAAAATTTCCTCACAGTTTTTACGGTGAATTGGCTGATAATAGTAAAATGCTTTTTACTCCCTAGGGAGTAAAAAGTAGAGCTTTAGCCCCGCTTCATACGCATCACAAAGGACTGAAAATATGCATGTGTTATAAAAATATTATTATTGGGGGTGCATTATTACAGGTCAGATCAGATATCCAAACAAATCGATTGCTCACATACAAAGGACGCTGGGAGAAAAAAAATGCACTAACCAGGATGGTACGTAACAAACCCACCATGGAAATTATTGTTATTGTCCTTGATGACGTGGTCAAAATAAACAGTCCATTCCCATGCTTCTTTGATTAATTATTATCATACAGTAAAATTTCTGAGTTATGTAAGAAGGTAATAAACTCATGAGATAACTTCTCGGAACGTGTCATGACTTAAACCATCGTTGGCTTAGACACTTTTTGTATAGACGCATACAGGCTTAGTAGTGATTGTTAAATTCTGCTTTCACACAAACACCTTTGTCATTACATCAAAAAGTAATGTAATTTATATTCAATCCTAGCTGATTTTGTGTAGTCGTTTCAACTTTATATAAAGAATATGGTACATTTGTGTAAAATTTTTTCAAATGTTACACTTCCACTTTCGAAATTATGGACTTTTTGCTTTTCAACACTTGGGGGCAATTTATATCTCTTTTGTTTTTGTAGGTATCACTCACGACTACTAATCACTACACCTGGTTTGAAGTGTTTGCACTAGTAGCTGTACCTTGGGCAGGGGCATCTCCGATACTTTTGACATATTGGCTGCACTTTCAGGACCCCGCTGGATGATTTTCTTGCAAAGGAACTGATTTGAATACGTGCGAGTGGCTCTTGGAGATATTTCTGTATTCCATCTCATATTCAAGGTGTCGTACGAGGTCAGCTCCTACGAAATTTTGAGTAATTCGTTTGACGTCACTGATACTGTACCTTCTAGATCGCTTCTTCTCTTCTTTGAAAATTTTACTGGACGGTGTCTCGTGGATGATAAGTTCTCCCTTGCAAATATGATATTGTTAAAGGTACTTACATTCCAAGAATCGATCTTCAGTCGTTAGGATGTAGGTTCTTCGAGATTCATCTACGTCGGTATATCTAGAATTAAAATTTATATACGCCCGGCCATAGTTGGTTACAAATATTTGTTGAGCTACGGATATTGAATGAATACGGTAGATTTGATAATCTGATTTGTCGAGAAGTGGAATATCCAGTACGAACCTTGAATTCCTCACCATCATCGTTGATGTTCATGATAGTGCCATTTTCTCGATACTGACTTTTGGTCCTCAAGTAGGAAACATGAGTTTGGGAGCATGGTCTTGTACATGTCGATATACAAAATCTAGTTGTATGGTGGTTAACAGAGAGGGCTGTAGATGTCCTCTTCTGGCGTCGTGTATGTCATCTAGGAGTTGATCGGCTGATCGTGTGTAGCTATCCAATCCGGCTCCCATCATTCTCAGCATTTGATTTAAAGTGTTTGCGTAGTTTTCTTATAACATATATTCTCCAATTTGATTGAACGTCACTGCAGTAATGTTTAAATCAAGTTTAAACTTATGAAATAGTCTTTTTTCCTAATCTTCTCTTGGATGCATTTGCTCGAGATCAGCTCTCAAAATATGTGTTTGTTGCCCAATGAGGTGAGATAAATTCTTTTGCACATCATTTACTTCGTTGACTTTTGCGTCTAACCATAGATGACAAGTCCTGCAACAGGTCTCATTATTCCTGACAGAAATCCGAGCATCGGAGATACTCCCCGTTGTCTGATGTCGCAACATTATGTTTGCTACACCGAAAAAACTATATTCTAGTTTTAATAATTTCCCACTAAGTTTAAGAATATTTGCAACTTGAATAGGCGCCGAGAATATATTCTGAATATACGATGGAGGCCGTATTACCTTAAAAATATATATTCTTGTCTAATTTTAAGAATTTGCCACTAAGTTTAAGACTGTACTAACAACATTTTGATGAAATATTCAAGGGGCCATTCACAAAATACGTGATAAATTTTTCACGAACTTTTAGCATCCCCCTCCTCCCTGCATGATGCTTCCTATATTGTTCTTAACGTGGAGAATGATACTTTGATAGACCCCCTAACCTCCCCCTGAACGTATCACGTATTTCGTGAATGATCCCTAATTATTTGTATGTTAAACTTACCACTTTTCTTCAAAGGGAAAGACTCAATGCCCAAAATTACAACAACAAAAAAACATTTAACTAAACAACCCGAAAAAACATGAATAAATGAGAAATTGCACGGTGGTATTTAACTTTACTATCTTACTTCTTTATTGAAATCTGACGTCAATATGACATCCTTAGAATTGGTTGCATATCTTCAAGCTTGTCACTAATTACACATTCGAAAGTATGGAGTTTGGCCTCCATACACTGCTTCGTGGGTAAAACAATCGAAAATGGAAACTGATCGAAAAGCACGTGGCACGAAACATTGAAAGAAATATTTGAACAGAGCAAGGCACATTTTCCTTTGCGCATGTTTTCTTTCTCCCCTTGAATAGAGGATACTCTTAATGCAAAAATTTCGCTTACTTCATTAAGAAACTTACTAAGAATATGGATGTAAGAATATGCCACTCTTAATATTAGAATATCGTTTTTTCGGCGAAGTGCCACTTTGCAATTGTCCAGTAGAGATTTGTTTCTGTGTACATATGTCTGAAGGTTGGTAAGGGAAGTGATGCTGTATAGATGTTCGCTCTATCCAAAGCGGTGCTTGCATATACATGAAATAGAAGGTTCAAAGGACACATACCATACTTTTTAGATCAATTGAACAATTCTGCTTTTATTTTCTTCCCTATGAACAAATCTTGCGTTTGGATAATCTTTAATTTACTCAAGTTAAAATTTATCAATTACAATTTATTTATACCTTTAATCAAATTAGATTTGATTACCAAGATCGTTATTCCGTAAATTATGGTGGGACATTAACAGTACCCAAAAGCGCCCATTTTGCGTTCAAACTATGCAAGATATGAAAAACGATGAAGAGACAAAAATTGGGCATATAAAAAAGATCTATACATTTTTTATAGCTCACTTTTTCATAGACTGCTGAAGGCTGATGACCTCAGTACAAAAAACAAAACAACTATGACTCTCTCGATTCCAGTTCTGTCTTCACACGCCCCCTTAAGGTGCCTTATCAGCATCATAAAACGGGATTCCAGTTTACAGCCGTACGGTAGCATGTTTTTGTCTGATATTTTGCATACCTCATATTAATATTGGTCTGTTTTGCCGGCTAGATGCGGTTTTTTGAAAAAATGTTTATATTTTACGTTATAGACAAAAAGAACAAGGACAAAAAATGCAGTCCCTCTCAGTACTAGCTGAGCGTTTCTTTCGGAGCGCGAGTGGAGACTCGGGAGCGCATCGAATCACCCGAAACGAATCACCCTTTCATTGTTATGAGATGCAGGCCGGTTCAAAAAAATAAAATTATGAAAGCATCGCGTGGTTCAATTTTAATTAGCAGAAATAGTTTATTGATATAATTTGAAGAAAGAGAAAAAAAGATTCATGAAAATCGGTCAATATTTGCAGTAAGAACAGAAATGTTGAAGTGCACGCGATAGATGTCCAGATACACCCCACTGTGGGAGGTAGCGCATTTTTTTCGTTCAAAACGGTCTACAGCCTTCAATTTTGCCCCGATTTTCAAGTGTTTTTGTTTTAAATTGAAGTGCGCTAAATTGTCAAGAGCACCTTAGTCAGAGATTGTTTCATTTTTATTTGTTTCTTTATTATATGTTTAGTCGAAGTATGGGAAAATCGAGATTTTTCAAAAAGTGATTATTTACTCTTCAACAACCGTTTGCATATAATGAAAATCATCTCCAAGCGATGCAAGAGTACTTCCAGAATACAAGTAATTTGATTATTATATGCTATTGTATTGTTTTCTGATGAATGTGCTTTAACTTATAGTGAGAGTGACTCTTAGTTACAATTTTTATGAAACGTCAACAATTGTAAATTTTGTAAACATTTTTTGGAAAAAATGTGGAATTTAACTCTTCCTTCAATATCTGAAATTATGTAGACATTCGGAAAAGTGGTTTACGTTTTATTATGTGTGTTCAAATACAACAGTTGTTCATTTTGTAAACAAAAGAAATAATTAAATATAGAACTTTGTCCTGGAAAATAATTTTTTTTTGCACTGAAATTGCTTCAAATGTTTGTGAGAGACATTTACAGTAACTGTTTCTATGTAAAATTCACATTAAACAGTTGTTATTATTTAGGATTTTTTTTTGTTCTTCAAAATTTATTTTTCCGAAGTAATCGTTTTAATATCGAAATTTATATTGAATAAAAATTCAAAAACGCGGACGTTATCATCTATTAATGGTTATAACATCATCAACATATTAATTAGATTTAAAATTTTTGAAACAATTATTCTTGCTTGAACACAATATTTTGTTCAGTAAATCATTAGAGATATAATTTTCTGGAATTAATTACACAATTTACGAATGTCATTATTTTAAAGTAATGTCATTATTAAAGTATTATCAATTGCTCCTTGTTCTAGAAATGATGTCGAAAATTCCATTTATTTCGAATCTCTTTCACTATGTTGATCATTGATCAGTACTTTCTCGTCTCACCGATATCGATCTAAAAAACAACTATCCATAAAGAATATAAGGTTATCAGTTCTGAAATAAAATAAAACTGAATACTTATCGACACAAAATGTGTCAGAGATTCAAGTAAACTAGAATTTTCTATACAATTGATAAAATGGAATTTTAACAAAGTAGTTGAACTTTTGAGTGTGTATTCGGATTCTTAATCAAAAGGATTAGGTTGCTACCACAAAAGGAGAATTAAAAACGAAATATATAAATTTGAAACAAAATTGTTAAAATTTTAACTGAAAATGAATGATTTTCAACCGGACACGTGAATGTTCAATTAATCAAATTAATTTTTGATAAAGTATTTCAACTCTAACATTTATAAATTTGTTTTTTTTTTTATCAAATAAGTCGAAAAAGTCACACGATGATAGCCCGGTACCGTTTCCCAGAAATTTTCCTTTTCAATATGTTCACATACTGCGCGCGGTTTTCTTTAAAAAAATAAATTTTTTAGGTTTGAACAAGATTTTGACTAAAATGAAGTCTATAGTGATTTTAATTTAAAAGTTTACTAAGGTACGCATCTTTTTAAATCTTATGTGTCACAGTAGGTTATTGTCCTCTACTCACACTTATTACGTGTGTACATTTTATAATTCATGGTAAAAAGCTTGAAAACTGTAAGATTTTATTCTTTTTTGGTTATAATATTTGATTTGATCTGGAGAATACAAAATAAAGCATACGTATTTAAATCATGTTAGTGTTTGTCCTTTATTTGAAACTGACTTTTCTCTGTAGTTTTAAAGGATTCAAAGAACATTCCCTTTTGATACTTTTTTGGATACATATCTAGTTTAAAACCAATTAAAACCAATGCCTTTCATTTGAGATGAAAAGTTAATAATTGTATATCCGAAGGACAATGTTGAAACTAATAACTTCGTCATCTCACATACATGTGAGATAACGACTACTTATGTATATATTTGTACTCTGATGATGCAATAGAATCTGCTTTTGTTACATTTCTGACCCACTTATTCATTGAAGCATTAATCAGTTTTTTCTCTACATTCCGAAAATGAGGATGGTACACACTTTCGTTTTCACTCTGGCGGCCATCTTTAATTCTATTGGTGAATATACTAATATTATATATTTACGATTTTTATTATATTTTATATCATACATGAATGAGTTGCCGCCAAGCGTCCTTTCTTGTTCCTCGCCTCGATTTTTCCGAGGAATTCGATAGATGTGCGCTAGCGGAGCGGACAGCTCGCGGGAGCGTCTTTTGCCACTCTGACGCACTAATGCTAATTAGCGTTCTTTAATGAATAGGTAAAGTCGAAATCTGATTACATATTATACTTGTTTGTCCATTATTGATTCATTTGATATCAAACGCGACTGTGTTACGATTTTTTTGAAGATTAAACTTCACATTATCAGTATTTTGCTTTGTTCTCATTAATGATTTATTTTTCCAACTACAACAACAGAATATATGAAACAGAAATGTAGAAAGATAG
>CAKNWW010344665.1:0-12787 GCA_932074435.1 Andricus kollari
TATATTATTATTATAATTGATTGATTAATTAAAGTAATTGCATGCTTATAATTGAATGCATTTGTAAAATTGCTTAATGTGCAATGAATTTTATTTATTTAAAAACAATAATTTAATAGTATGTTCCTTTACTGGATCGGTGTTGGATTAACAAGAAATTTTTTGGTTATTCTGTAACTTCTTAAAAAGAAAAAAGTAATTTCCAACTTTTCAAATTTTTTTTTCTCAATTATCTTTGGTTCTTTTTTTGAACAATGAAAAAATATTTTCAAAAATTCTTACATCAAGTAACATTCTTAAAGCAGTGTAATTACGAAAAATTGCAAAACCATAAAAAACTATAAAAGAATAAAGTGTAAAAGAAAATAGTTAAAAAATACTTCTACAAATTTTCGCACCAAATGAAGAATTTTTTAAAATATTTTTTTATGGTCATCTCGAAACTTAAAGAGAATAAAAAGACCGTGAAAAATTCCAAATAGCCAGAAATTTTGGTTTTGTATTTATGTATATTATTTTTAAAAATTTCAATTTGAATTGGAATTTTTCATAGATAAAACTGTTGGAATCATTTTAACTTAAACATTTTTTATTTTCAGAACTTCAATTTGTAGTTTGAATTTCATGTTTAATATTGAATGAAGCTTGAAATCAAATTTAAAAGCAATTGTCAGAAAATTGGTTAAAAAATTATAAAAATGCGTCATTAATTTTTAGTGGACTTGCATGTATCTTTACTATTTCCAAGTGTAATGAAGAAAGCTGTATTTAAAAACCGCGCGCTGTCATTGAAAAATACATATATGGGACAACAGCCTTCGTCAATCCAACGGAAATGCCCGACGTGCCACGAGTGTCTTCGCGACTTCTCGTCCCGCGATGTGTTTTTCTCATCGAGCGTGCGTGTTTCATCCTTTTCATTCATTTCTCACCTCGTTAAGACAACTCGTTAACGCGATCGTTAACGACGTGTGCCAGGATTTGAAAAAATCGTGGAGCATGTACCTTTTGTACGAGGTAAGTAAAATACTTATCATGCAATATTAATATGGATTTATAAACATAACCTTATTGTTGTCACCTTTCTTGCGGCCTTCAATCGGCAGTTTTGCAGAGGGTCTATTAATTTTTATGCACCTGGAGAAACCTGAATGTCAGGGAACTTTTTTTAAAGTCAGGGATATATTTGAGAGCATGCTTCTTTGTTGATATTTGGAAAAAGGGATGGACTAGCCACCTCATGAAAAATTTTGGACTAGTCATCCCGACGAGATACTTCGATAACATTATCAATTAATAATAAATTAATTATTGATTAATTAATTTGTCAAAGTAGCTGTGTGTTACTGGATTGAACTATTTAGCTGAAAACTCGTTGTTTTATTTTGGTTTGTAATTGATTTTTTGAACTATTCCATTTTTGGTTGAAAATGTATCTTTTTTAGTTGACAATTTAACTATTTGGTTGAAAATTAAAGCAGTTTGTTGCAAATTCGTCCTTTCTGGTATAAAATGGATCTCTTTGCTTAAAAATCAAACAGCATTGTTAAAATTTATTGTTTATCTGGACTGAAAATTTTTTTATACTTGAAAATCTAACTCTTGTTGATAATCAGTCTTTCTGGTTTGAATTCAGCTGTTTTTTATTCAAAATTAAGATCTTTTCAAGTTGAAATACCACCTATTACATTTTTTGGTTGAGAATTCATAATTTAATTAATTTAATTCATAATTCATATTCTTTTTCTTGGAAATTCAACTACTTCTTTGAAAGTTTAAATCTTTTGTTAAAAATTTATTTTTTAAAGATTCATAATTTGAATTGAAATTTGAAATTATAAATAAAAGAAATAAATTTTTGTATAAACGACACAAGCTACGTAAAAATCAAAAGAGAATGTATTTGATTTAGTTTATTTAATTCATTTCTTTCTTTCTGTAGACGCAGCACAAAAGTTCCCCCTCTTTTTTGGCCCCTCAACATTACGGAATTCAAAAATGAAATGTAGGAAGTTATTCGAGCAACAAAGCAGCAATTTAGAAACAGCAACAAGCCTTTAACGCTAGAGATCGAAGAGGCCGTGGAAACCGATGAGGAGTGTGAGATGCAAAAAGATGTTGGAGAAGATGGGGATGATGGTGGGGACCTTATAACTATAAGCTATGTAGTCTATGACTTTTTGATATTAATTATACAGGGTTTTTTAAGGATGTACGCTAGTTATCTCAAGATGAAAAAAGAGCATCTCGTTAAAAATTGTTTTTAAACTCGAGTAAATAATTGTTATTGCAACTAATTTTGGAAAATACTTCCTCATTTTATTAACGATATTTTTCTTAAAACCTTTTTTAAAATACAAATATAACAAAGAGATGTTCAGAGATATATTTAACAAATAGAATGAGCCCTATGACATTAGGATTGAATAATAATGGCAAATTTCACCTACAAGGAAAGCAAAAACATAAAACTGAATAATTATTGTTATACGGAAAATTTTAACCTGTAATATTTTATTCTAAAGTTCGCCTTTAGTATTCTTTCAAAATTAGTTATTACAATTAACAATGGAAATATTTTTCTTGATTTTCAAAATCTGTTTTAACAATAATCATTGTTCATCTTGAGATAACTTGTGTACATCCTGAAACGTGAAGTCGAAGACTTTTTTGTATTTAAACTTGGAATATTAAAAAATAATGCTGCGGTAATTGCATATTATTCGCAACGTTATAATAATTTCGTGATATTAAATGTATAGCTCTTTAAGGATGTACACCTGTTACCTCAAGATGAAAAAGAGCATCTCGTTCAAAATTGTTTTTAAAATCGAGGAAAGTATTGTCATTGTAACTAATTTTGGAAGAAAATTGAAGGCGGGCTTCAGAAAAAAATATTTCAGGTTAAAATTTCTCATTTAACAATATTTATTTACAATTTTATGTTTATGTTTTCTCTTTGGTTAAAAGTTGAAATTCTTATTTAATACAAATGTTCTAGGGCTCATTTAATTTTTTGAAGGATTCTCTACAAATCTCCTTGATACGTTATTATTGAAAAACTTTATTTTTTTAAAAATATTTTTGAAAGTATAAACATACCAAATGAATTTTTTAAGAAATATTCAACGAGTAAAGTGAGCCCCACAACATTAGCAAATGTTATTAATATTATAAAAATATAGCAATTTAAATGTCTTAAATATTCCCCGTCTACGGCTGTTATGAAACTGTACACATTAACATTAAGTACTTTTTCCGTTAATAAAAGTTACATTTGTGATAAACTAGTTTCTATTTATTTGAAAATTTGTATTAAAATATCATTTATACCCTCTGTAACCCCTAAATGTGTACATGCACTATACCCGCACTAACCCGCACGACGTGCGACGCACCTGCAGAGCATATGCTGCAGCATCTGTCTGATCCCCTGCGTGCACGCCGTGCGAGAAAATCCGCACGCGTGCGACGCACGTGCGTCGCACACTGCGCGCATTTTGCTATCTGGGAGGGATATCATATAGTTGATATACATTATAAGCATAGCTATAATAGAGAAAATAGGAATAGGTGTCTTAAGGAATTATCGGAGCAGCACCGGTGAATCGTTGGAGCAGCGAAATAAAATGGCGACAGTCTAATCGGGAGCATTGACAGTTCAGATTTACTTTAGACATTTAAAAGAGTTTTACCACTTACAATGCACGGCAATGTTAATATTAAATAGAGTTTATATCTGGTAATAATTATTTACAGGTTTTTCGATTGTAGGCGGCGATTAAAATGAAATACCAAGAAACGCGAGAAAAACAACAAACTTGACCAGTGGCGGACTGGATACCCAAGGACGCGGCGCGGAAAGCAAGACTGATGATTACAATAAAAAACAGGTCATTACAATTTTGGGAACACATGCAACGATAACTGCAATATACCAATAATAACATATACTGTGACCTTTCAGTTCAATAATAATTTCGTGTTACCAAGATTTTAAGAAAATATTTCTAATATAAATGAATGTGTAAAAGAAATAGCTAAAATTACCGTACATTGAGGCTTTTCATCCCTTCACGGTAAGCTCCAAAGATCTGCAGTACCTTGATTAAAAAAAAAATGTATTTGGCCATACGGACAAAATAGCCAAATAAAGTTTTTTTAACAAATCTTCTACATTCGAAAAAACGGTCGATAAAAAAATGGTCTCGATTTCGTCACATTTTCTAACGATAAAATCTATTATGCTCTGCAATTCGGTGTTTGAATGCATTCTTTATATTGATTTTATCGTTAAATTATGAAAAATTAACAATTAATCATGATTGAAAACTAAACAGCAAGATCGTCGTTGATACAATGCTTTTGGTAAAATTATATTACCGTTTGAAAATGCATGCTTCACTTTAAAGGTAAATATATGTGCAGAAAATGAATCCACGACTTCTAAAGAACAACCGTTCGACAGTTTAGATAATTTCGCATCATAATCATAATTTGTGAAATCTTGCACATTCAAGTCGTCGCCAAATTGAAGAATAAATACAAATGCAAATACAAATCTAGAAAATTGTTCCTAATAATTTGTAAAATTAATAAAATGAAGTGCAAATCTTACTCTTTAAATCTGGACCAAGAAAAATTAAGAGTACGGGACTTGTCGGTTAACATATACAACTTCAGGTCCGAAAGCGGGGAGCTCCATTTTATAATTCAACAATGTAACCATTAATTATTTTTATTTAAAGCATTTGTGCTACAATAAAATCTTATTAAAACATCTACTATACAAAAAATTCCGCCAAGTAAAAAGTTATCAGAACAATCACATCGCTTTTTAAATGAACATTTGCCAAGTAATTTTAAAAGATAAGTAAACATTTTTATTATAAGGGTGGCACTACAGAAGTAGATAACCGACATTTTCCGAAAATAGGTTTATTGCAGAAAAAATTCTTTAAAATACAAATACACGCGTTAAAAGGATTTGTTCTAATTCTCAAATTTAGTATAGTAATACAAAATAATTTTAATGTGAATTTTAGTTAAAATTTCAGCTTAGTATTTGAGCATACCATTTTTGCTCTCCATTTCAGCATCGATATTTCTTGAAATTACTATTGTGTTTTGATAAAAAATCTCTTTTTATAGGCCTTTCAGCAAAAAATGGACTGTCATAGTACAATACTGTCACACTAAATGCTTATTTTCTCGGACAAATTTTTTGAGCCTAAATCGTCAACACGACATCTCGGAAACGGATTTCCATCTTATCTTTAAATGGTGATTTCAATTTTATAGAATATGTTTTCTCTTTCCTGAATAATTGCGATTTTGTTGGTTATCGAGTTCTGTATTGCCGTTCTTAATTTATTAAATTAAACAAAATACAGAAACTTTGAGAATGTATTAAGAAGTAAAAAATGGAAATCTTGGCAAGATTATTATTTAAAAGAAAAAGAGAAAATCTCGCCAAGATTTCATTCCTCCCACCCGTATTAATACATTCTTAAAGTTTCTGTAATTTGTTAAATTTATAAATTAAAAAATTTAGGTATATTTTTGAATTACTTGGTAAACTTTCATTTCAAAAAGTATATTGATGGTACTAATAACTTTTTACTTGTCGGAATTTTTTGCATTATTTATTGCATTATGTAATCTCCAAGTCGCCTTCGCAGCCAAGGCCTTGATGGTGAGATGCAGGTGCTCCACCAACCCTCCCTGCTTAAAATACCGGTTCTAAACGATTTCCATCCGGTCTTCATTTAAATTTCTGGAACCTACACGGCTCCTAACAGGTTCTTATCAGGAAAATGGCAACAGCAAATGTTGCGAAAATATTCTAACCAGTTCTATCGGGGGTTTATCCTGCAAATGGAACCAGAAATTAGATATAGGCAAATGCTGAAATTAGTTTCTAACCGGTTCCTAACCGATTTCTACACGGCATTCGACACTGGAAACTTTCTAACTGGTCCTAAACGGTTTCAATCCGGCAAATTAGAACCTGTTATTTAATATTGATAAACACCGAAATTCGTTTCTAACCGGTTCTTAACCGATTTATACACAGCACTCAACATAGGAATCATCCTAAACGGTCCTAACCAGTTTTTATACAAAAATTGGAACCTGAAATGTAATATTGGCAGATCGAAATTCATTTCTATCTGGTTCCAAACCGATTCCGACACGGCACTGGACACAGGAAACGTTCTAACCGATCCTTATTGGTTTCTATCCGACAAACGGAACCAGAAATTAAATATTGGCAAAGACCAAAGTTCGTTTCTAACTGGTTCCTTAAGGATTCCTACACGGCACTCAACATAGGAAACCTTCTAACTAGTCCTAACCGGTTTCTGTCCGACAAATGGAACCAAAATTAAATACTGGCAAACTAAAGTTCGTTTTTAACTGGTTCCGAACCGATTCCTATACATCATTCGACACAGGAATCATTCTAACCGGTCCTAACGGGTTTCCATCCAAACATTGGAATCTGAAATTAAATACTGGCAAAGACCGAAATTCATTTCTAACTGGTTCCTAACCGATTCCTACACGGCATTCTACAGTGGAAGCTTTCTAACTGGCCATAACTGGTTTCTATCTGGAAAATTATAACCTGATATTCAATATTAGCAAATACCGGAATTAGTTTCTAACTGGTTCCTAACCGATTCCTACACGGTACTCTACAGTGGAAGCTTTCTAACTGGCCGTAACCGGTTTCTATTTGGAAAATTAGAACCTGATATTAAATATTGGCAAACACCGAAATTAGTTTCTAACCGATTCCTAACCGATTCCTACACGGCCCTCGATACACGAATCATTCTAACCGGTCCTAACCGGTTTCTATCCGACAAATGGAACCTCAAATTAAATATTAGCAAAGACGTAAATTAATTTCTAACTGGTTCCTATCCGATTCCTACACGGCACTCGACTTTTGGCCATTGATCTGGGGACACTCTTTCGAGCGCCAGGGGGTTAGTCCTCTGTGCAGCTATCAGTCCAGCCCCCAACGACTCTCTGTTCGCGGGTTACTGGGCAGTCTTGTGCCTCTTTATAGGTTCATCACTCCCCCCCCCCCCCCGCTGGGGTGTCCTCTGAGCCCTTCTCTAAGCCTTTCTTCTTTTTGGGAGACTTATTGGCCGCTACCGTTTCCATAGCCACATTCAGGGGAACCGTCAATTTCTCATCTCCCGGGGGAGTTGGGGACACATCCGCCACCTGAGTCTGGCTTGCCGGAGAGGCAGATTGGGAGGAAAGGGCCCTGTTAAACTCGTTCGAGCCTAACCCCTCTCCCCCACCGTCACCTTCCTTCCTCCCTCTTCCTTGAAATTTTGTTTTGGTTTTGCGTGATTTATTTAAATCCCACGAGCTGCTAGGGAAATGAATGTTCCGCCCCGTAGAGCCCCGCATGCAGGGGTAAAACTAATTACACAGGGAGGTCATCCGGTCTCTCTGAGAGGCCGTTAGGACACCGTCGTACCCCAAGGTGCCAAAGTGCCACGGACATGATCACTCTACACCCATGGCTTAGATGGTGGTCATGTTGAATGATACACTCAATGAATATCAGTTCGTAGGCCACCATACCAACGGAAGGCTGTTTCTTGGTCGCTGTGCGGGCCGTAGGTCATTACTGTACCGATTCCAAAACTGGATATCGTTCGGGGAGGGACCACGACCCAGGGATCCAGAAGGCCCGTGATAGCTAGGCTCTTTCACCCTTCTACCATACTACAATCATACATACCTGGAGAGCCCGTTCATAGGGATCCTTTCATCCATATACATACACATGTAGGCCGAGGTCCGTTTGACCCCCTTGTCCCATACGCTTAAGCGTCCCCACCAACTACAAGGCGTTACAGCCCCTAGGGGAGTTTTTTTTGGAATTCCACACGAAAAATAATTTATTGAGGCGAACGAGCGAATCTAGAATATATTGTCAGCAGGCAATCATATCCTGCAAAAAAATGCAGAGTAATCAAGTTTTTCAATAACTTTTTTAACTTCTAACTTTACTTAATTTTTTATGTAAAAGTACTCATAATATAAAGCTTGAATTTGAAAAGATAGGTTTTAGAACATTTTAATCAGTTAGGCATCAAAGTAGAAGTATTCCAAAAACTTGAAAAATTCACCAATATATGATGTGAGTTGAAACTATATAATATACACAAAGCTTTAATCAGAAATTATTCTATTTAGAACTTCTCTTCAACTCAATAAAAACGTATCCTAATTTAGAGCAGGCTAATGCTTCACTTTGGCCACCGTCTAGAGGGGGTGGGGTCGACTCAAATTTGAAATCTATCCACCTAAACCTTTTCATAGGTACTCATATTGTTGTGGTTTTCTAAAAGTGTAAAAAAATGTGAGGTGGAAAGGGGGGGGGGGCAACTACACAAATTTGATAGAGTTTTGTATTGTTATCGGAAATACGTATTTGTGTAAAGTTTCAAGTCGATTGGATATGTGGATGTGTGTCAAAATTGGAATGAAAAATTTGATACATACGTTTTCACATACCCACAGATCAAGTCAAATAGAAGGTTTTTAAAATGCCTAATGTCACTTAAATTGAGTAAAAATTATTTAGTTGCTGTTTAACTAATAATTATTGCAAAATTTGCTAAAGCGGGCTAATTGCTGGTTCGCGGGTTTATTGCGGGTTGTAGGGTGCATTGCAGGTTTCCGGATCAGTCCGCGAACGTGATTCGCGCAGTTTTTTTACACCACTAGAAAATATACAGAACTAGATAATCAACAAAGACGGAATTTTTCATGGGAGAAAAATAACATTGTGCAAAATAAAAATCACCAAATCATGATTTGAAGATAAAACAATAGATTACTCCCGAGCTGAAGTGTTTCTGAATTGAAAGCAAAAAATTATGAAGAAAAAAAATTATCTAGTTCCGTGCAATAGAATGTTGAAGTTTACAATCTTAAAATTACCGGAACCTAATATTGAGACCGGTTCGGTGGAGGACCACGATAAAGAGTGCAATTGACAGTTTGAACAAAAAAATAAAAACTTACTTTCGAGATATTGAGTTGCTAAATTTGAGAAAAATGAGTTTGATTAGAAAAAGTAAACCAATTCCGAGTAAATCATTCAAGAATTTGGAGGTGCTGCAAAGAGGCTACATTTCCGAGCTCTTCGAAGTCTTGCAGGTACTGATTTTGCGGCGTACTGATGCCTCCCCTCGTTTCTGATTTGACTGCTGGGCACGAAAATCGGCCCCTGTAGGTATCAGCCTATTTTCTCCCTCATTCCGTAACGGTAACGTAGATTTATCTTTTCGCATCAGCGTCGATTTAAACTTACTCTCGGAAGATGCGCTCTTAGGACACCACAGGTTAAACGGAATATCGGGCCAAATTGCTTCAGAGTCTCTTGAGTTATAGCGAGCTATTGATCTACCGCGGGTGGGATCTCATATGGGCCACTATCAGGATAAGTACCGGAAATAATGGGACAGGAGAAAACGTCAACCAAGGTGAAGATATAAATTCGGGTTAACAACAACACCCGGTGTACGCCGAGAATCAGGCAACCATGCACATCTTAAGGCCTAGGAGGGCGGAACCAATTCCTCGTCGAATAAATCAAAACGTTTCCACGGTTGCGAAAAAGTAAAGCTCGCCGCCGATATAGGATTTCAGCGCAGCACGACTGCTTCTCGGTTGAACCTCATAGGTAATGCTGATAACGCCAGCTTGTAAGACTGTGTTAATAGCCGCGGTTCTAGGTCGATTGGTGGAGAGAGTTCGCGAATACAAGCGTAATAAGCAGTTCCAACACATCCCGGAACTCATCGATTTATTAAAGGAACGATACGCCCGGGGTAAGCCTTTCGAGTAAGCCTTTCGATTGTCTACACTCATATATTAGCGACGCTCGAGCCTCGCTACAGGCAAAATATGGCAATGCAATCAAAACATCCACCATTACACCGATGACAGCTGCAACACTCCGGCATTTCATACAAAGTTTGCCAGACGACCTATCCAGTGCCGTAGATGCGCGAGACCCGAGGACCCTACAGCAGGATTTCAAGCGAGCAAAACGGCTATACCACATATCGTACTACGCATCAGCCAAGGACGTACAGCTGACAGGATACGGAACAACTTTTATAGAATGACTCTTGAACTAACCGACACCCCGGAGTTCGCTCACCGTGACCGGAATATCGGCACAGTGGGTCATCCATTTCAGGAATTTTGCGCAGCCCCTCCCCAGGTAGCGTATACTATCCCAATCAACCTCTGATAGCGCCGAACAGGGGGTACAACGGTCGGGGCGGGTATGTTCCCGGCCGACGACCCCAGCTTACCCCATGCGAAACTTTTCAGGTGAGGCCTACAAACAATGCGATTACTACCATTGGCATTGGACCGAAAAATACCCCCTCATGCTGCATATAACGCATACGATCCACGTAGTGGTGATTTAAACTCTGAGAGCACTCGCTGGTAGGACGCGCCAGCGAGTCCAGCGTGCTGGGAGCGTCAATCAACGCTGAGATTTCTCGACCGTCCAAAATTTACAAAATAATTGGGCTGATCAATAATTGCCAGTAGTGAAGATGCACACAACGAATTTACAGGGTGGAAATGCCAGGTTTCTTTTTGACACTGGCGCCAGCGTCAGTGTTATGAAGATGTCGGCCCTACCGCCCGATCCTCATATAGACACCAGTGAACGATCGTTTATAACTGGAGTATCCCTAGCGCAAGCTCACACTTTAGGCTCCCCATAGCTAGAAATATTCGGTAAAAGGGTCTCTCTCCACGTGGTGCGCCACACATTCCCGATTTCAGTAGAAGGGATTTTACGTCGACCATATTTGAGACTAGATCGTTCAAATATTTCTTTCTTTTATAATGCTTTTATTACGAAATCTCGGCCAATAGACCGAATCCCTTTCATTGACCCCAAATCAACGAAAGCTAACTTGAAACTGTTGCCAGAAGGTAAACAATTACCCCGAATTTCAGCAATTCGAGCAAGAATTAGACAATCCATAACTATTCCGATCGCCGAGTCAGATATCAGGGAAGGTTATTTGCCGGTCATAAAGACTATACCTAGGGTGTTTGTAGGCGAGGTCGCTGTCAAAAATGCTGGTCAAACGAGTGGTCCACTCAGAATAAGTTTAAAAAGAAGATACAGACAATATCCGACTAGCTGAAAAATATCATAGAGATATCAATCAGCATTTGACACAAAAACATTCAAGTGGTTCTAAGGCTATAAAATGGGGTTATATTGAGGTTTTACATGACGAACCTAACTATTATAAACGCTCTTTTTCTGAGATGGTTTTTACTGAAATCGAAGGAATTAAAATCATGAACCTTACTTCAGATTTGGACTTTTTCAACGAATCTTATATGATATTTGACTATTCATGCTAGATTTTTTTTTTAATGGCGAATTGTTCTTAATGATCTGATTAAGAAAAAATTTACAATTGTCTTCTTTTTGCCTTATTGACGATTTGTATATACCATGCTGTTAACAATGTCATATTAACTTACTTTTACTCAATCCCTATTCGAATTATAATATGTATGTTTTTTAATTTTTCATTTAAAAAAAAAATTCCGATATGATGGGTACTTTTTATTGGTTCTATTTCACACTTTTAATTTAGTCTGCGGACAATTTTTTCTCTTTTGCACATTTATACGAGTACTCACAACACAATCAATTTTCCGTTGTTTCTTTTTAACTCCGTGAGAATATTCTACGTAAACATCAATGGTGAGCGAATTAGCTTATTTAAAGTTTGTATTGTTTTTCTTTTAATTTTGTTCATTACTTTTTATTCATATACAACATTAGTTATTCTATAGAATACTATTTAATCTTTTGAGGAAACTTGCTATGTTTCGAAACGTCATGTGATAATTTTAAATACCTTTTAATCTTGTTTACCATGTCTGAAGCGAGGACGGATAAATGGCGTTCCCGGGGACCCTGAGCATGTGGATGCATACCTAAGTGTGGCTCAGAGCACAAGGTGAACAAGGTATCTGCGACTAACATGCTTGGTGTCCCGGTTCCGCTCTGCTTCTTTGGGGTGATTCAATGGACAAAGAACGATTATACATCCCACACCGTCAATGCAGGCCCAGACTTCTGAATCTCCAACGTCTTAATAACCGAAATTGTCTGCGTACAGCTTACATATAGATGCCTCACATCTAAAAGCCCAAGTAAAGAAATCAGAGGTTTAAATATTCTGCAAACAGTTTCTCGCTAAGAAAATGCATGGAAACTTTCACAGGAGCGTAGAAGATCAGCCTTTGTCGAAGGAGCAAACTTTTGGTTTCCTCAGACCATCAGGTCTTAAATGAGGTACAAAAAGTTCCATTTTCGCATGCCAGGATGGTGTCATTTCCACCTTAGTATACCGTACCGCATTTTATGACAAGAAGTTCCTAGCGATAGGTGCAGAGAGTATCATGCACACATTGAGTACATAGAACACATACTATCCAGGTGGCCCACTCACGCCGGAACGACGTATCTTTACATACATAATGCGGCCTTAAGAATGCTATACTACCGTCTTTGTCGCTTTTACGATTTTGGCCGTGACCCTGCCCTGCCGAACGCTAAAAAGGAGATAGAGGCAATTGTCCAAAACGAGTGGTGCCACATTTTCTGGAAGTATTATTTTTGGACCTAACTCTCGATTGTACAATCGAGGCCTGACCTCGTTTTCCAGAACTTCGAGAAACTAATTAT
>CAKNWW010344677.1:0-19069 GCA_932074435.1 Andricus kollari
ACATAAGCTGTGATTGGTGGAAAATCCGACCCCTTTGACGTCAGAGGGGCCCTCCAATCGAAATCGTGATAGAAAATTCATATTTCAACATTAAATTAAAAATAGTAAACAATACGTAAAAACTATTTTATGGGCGTTTTTAAAATTAGAATTTTATAAACTATAAGATCTATTCATTGGAAAAGTGATATCTGACTTTGGAAACAACCCTATTGCAAGAATATCTCGAATTTTGTACCTTGAATTCGACTTGTGGCATGAGCTCGAAAAGTTGCATAAAAAATCTGAAATTGATAACATAACGTTTTTAAAGGATTATCTTTAATTCACGCCAATAAAACCTTAACCATCTTTATTGTTTCTCGAGATATGACTAAAAATATCCAAGCGTAATTGCGTCAAGTTTGGCCATAACGCAGACACGCTTAGAAAGAGGGACCCCAAAATCCACCCCTTTGTTTGCGCCCAACGCAGTTTTTGAAGGAAAGGAGATAAATTGACGCAACAAAGCTCAAAATAATCGTCAATGCATGCTGTAATCGGGTTTGTCATTAGTTTACCAATTCAACCCCTTTTAAGACTGGAAAATTGAAAAATTACCCCTAATTGGGAGTGTAAAGTACTTCATGCATAATCACGTGATTGAAATAGCTTTTGACTATGTTTTTTATGCGTGTACGATCGCCTTGGTATATTAACGTATAGTCTCTACGTCCATTCTTCTTACATAGCACCATTTCAACCCCTAAAAAGCCGAAACTACCCCTGTTAGGGGGTGGAATGTACACCGCTACTATAAAAGTAGATAAAATAGTTTTCAACAGTTTTTCATCAAACAGTGACCCTTCGAATCTTGAAAGTCGAAAAACTATCCCTATGAGGGGGTGGAAACTACACCGGTACCATGAACGTAGTTGAAATAGTGTCTAATAGTTTTTCATCACAACAGTATAATATGTACCTCAATTATTCTTACTCAGTGACGTTTCAACTCTTGAAAATCTAAAAACTACCCCTAAAATGAGTTATTGGGTTATGGGTTATATAACCCTATATAATGAAGGTGCGTGCATATTTGGCTGCATATATACCGGTGTAGTTTCCAGCCCCTGATAGGGGTATTTTTCGGGATTCTGGGGGTTGAAATGGTGCTAAGTAAGATTAATTAACGAAATTATTATACATTGGCACTAGCGTGACCTACATCTGTAGAAAAAAAAATAATTAAAAAATATTTTATCCTCGTTCTTGGTCATGAAGTACTTTCTACCCCCAGATATTGGTATTTTTCGGTTTTTATGGGTTGAAATGGTGCTAAGTAGGGTAAGGAGGGGCAGCGCCGACCAGTTAACAGTCGATGATTTTTTTGAAGTTAATAAGATGTAGAATTGATTGATTTTTTTGTCATTTCGAGTCCTACATTATTGTATATCATATTTCTATAAGTAATTATTACATGAATAAATCAATTATTTAATAATTCAATTATTTCTAACAAGCTGTATTTCGTCGGCTTTACCCCACACCGGAGGGCAAAGCCGACCGCAGCTTTTATAAAAATCAAAACATTTGAAGATGGGAAAACATAATGGTTCGCGTCTGTGGTATTTTATGTACTGGAAAAATTACCTTTAAACATATCCAGCAAGAAGAATAAGTTATTTTTAATCAAAATCGTGATAGCTGTAATATAACCTCTTATTCGTTGACATTTCACTAGATACGGGTACGGGCAATGGTTTCTACCGTACCGACCGGATTGAAAATAATAATATTCAATAGTTTCTTGCATGTAGCCCAGAAGATAAGTGGCTCTTCTATATTACCAATCACTTATCATAACCTAAGAACTTTTGAAGTATTATTTTCGTCGGGCTTGCCCCCTGGCGAGGCCTCAATTATTTACGATATTTAAGATACTTTGGACTTGAATTACGATCAATGATTATAATAAAATAATGTGATATTATTTTATTTGTCAAAATAACAAATTTTCATACTGTAAGTATTGCCATTAATGTTGAAAACTTTATATTTTTGCCAGCGATTCTTCCATTCTTTCGTTGTCAAAACTGTTTTCTGCATAATTTTTCTTTTACAACGTCAATTTTCAAGCTTTTAGTAAGTTACACTATCTCTTTAATAAAATAGATCTATTTAATGCAAAGTAGAATTAAAATTGGTAAATTTTTTTTTATAGTACCGGCGTAGTTTCCACCCCCTGATAGGGGTGGTTTTGGGGATTGTGGGGGTTGAAATGGTTCTAAGTAAAAATAATTAACGAAGATATTATACATTGGCACTAGCGTGACCATATCTATAGAAAAAAAAATTAAAAAATATTTTGTCCTCTTTCTTGGTCATGAAGTACTTTCTACCTCCTGATAGGGGTAGTTTAACGGATTTTATGGGTTGAAATGGTGCTTAGTGAGTAGAATTAATGTATTTATTATACATAGACACTAATTGATTCTATGTATGGGGAAAAAATAATTCGAACATATTTTACACACATTCTTGTTTATGACGTATTTTCCAACCCCTCATAGGGGTATATTTTCGATTTTAAAGAGTTGAAGCGTCACTGTTTAATGAAAAACTATTGCAAGCTATTCTACCTACTTTTATATAGTACCGGTGTAGTTTCCACCCTCTGATAGGGGTAGTTTTTGATATTCTTGGGGTTGACATAGTGCTAAATAAGAATAATTAACGAAGTTATTATACATTGGCACTAGCGTGATCATATCTATTGAAAAAAAAAGAATTAAAAAATATTTTGTCTTTCCACCTCCGGATAGGGGTAGTTTTACGGATTTTATGGGTTTAAATGGTGCTAAGTAAGTAGAATTAACGTAATTATTATACATTGACACAAATTAATTCTATGCATGGGGAAAGATAATTCAAATATATTTTATACACATTCTTGTTTATGATGTATTTTCCACCCCCTGATAGGGGTAGTTTTTCGATTTTCAAAAGTCTAAACGTCACTGTTTGATGAAAAACTATTGGAAACTATTCTACCTACTTTTATAGTGCCGGTGTACATTCCACCCCATTATAGCGGTAGTTTTCGGGGTTTTAGGGGTTGAAATGGTGCTATGTACATAAAAAATATAGTTAAAAGCTATTTTAAGCACGTTCTTATGCATGAATTTGCCAGTGTTAAAAGGGGTTGAAAGAGTAAACTAATGACAAACCCGGTTACAGCATGCGTGCAACTTTACCCTACATGAGCGACTTTACTCCGTTTTATGGTAAATGTAGCTATAATTAGTTTCTCTTTTTAAGGAAATTTCCGAATACTGCATCTAATTTTAAATTATGCTAAAGTCAGATAAAATATTTTTCCGCTTCAATGTGAACAATGAATGAAAATTGTTAATGAATGAATAAATTTGAAGATTATAATATATAATAATTATAATTTCATTTTTTCACCTGATATCTGTAATCTTTTGCAGAGTATGTAAAGGGTTCTTAATGATCTTGAAAGGATTACCATCATATCAAACGTTAAGTATATCGTCTGAATTTAAATATTTTCGACTTTCTAAGCAGAAGCTATACATTTTTGCGGTTAGTTTCCAACAGGTGTTCAAGAGCGAGGATCTGAAAAGCCAATCCCCTTTTTCGGTGACTTCAAAGCAAAAATTTCAAAGCATAGGTTAACAAGATATAAAAACAGACATCTATATTATTCTTAGAATAAAACTTTCTTATGAAAATTATTACGTTTATAACTTTTTAGATTGTAATATAAATAGCAACAATTTATTTTTATCCCTGAAAGATAGTTTTTATTATCGGCAAAACCTACAAATTATATCAATAGTTTAAAAAAATTTATTTGACACCTATTTAATTTTACGTATACAGATCCAGTTATCCGGCAAAATTCGCTTACTTTGTTTTTGAATCTTTAAGTTTTTCTAAAGTTCAATTAGTTAATTTATCAATATTCGGTTTTGATTCTCAATGTATTTGTAATCAGAAATAAAGCTTTTATACTAAATAATAGAGAAGAATAAAAAGGTAGATTAATTTTTAATTTTTGAGGAAAAATGGTGCCATATCAACCCCTAATAAATTGAGGTGGATTAGTTCTTGAGAATCTAACAATGCTACAAAGTTTGTTTTTCTCGAAACTGCGAAGAAAGCCCGAAAGTGATCTCTTTATGAATGAAAGCGGCAGGGTGAAATAGATTCCTGTCATAAAGAATAAAAATTTATCAAGGCGAAGTTCTTCGAGCGGTTCTCACGATCTCACGACTGCTCGAGGATCAGGTGCGTCTTTCAATGGACCTCTCTATTCATTCAATTCTTTTCTGGAGGCACCCGCCCACTACGAGCCCACTTTTGAGGCTTCGGGAAAAAAGCGATTTCTCGCCAAAGTTCGGCAGTTCTGAATGAAATTGTGTAAACCTTACGAGAGCCTAAAGTCACCTTTTTTGTGCTCTCAGGTGTAACGATGGCCAAAAGATGATTTGCATTAGTTTCCTCTTAAATTCACTGCCTTCAGAAATATTTCACACTTTCAAAAGCAAAAGAATAAATAGAATAATACGTCATTTTTGTATTAATTCGATCAGGATCATAAATTGAGGCCATTGATGGAAATGGGGCCAATGCGCCAAACTGCTCCTTTGAGAAAATTGACTTTAAAGTAATCATTTGATATAACTTAATGAAAAGGAATGCAATCCACGCATTTCTTTTTTATAAAGTTGTTATATAGCATGCCAGCTATCACGATCTAAAAATGTAAGTTATCTTTGCTAACAATACCTTTTTTCACATTCTGATTTTAATGAGAAGGTATAACATCAAATGTTGTTATTAATCACTTTTCTATACGACACGTTGTTTTTGTTTTATTCGTAAAAAGCAACATTAATTTTTTTTAAATTAAATTTTTGGAAAAACGACGCAAGCTACGGAAAATAATAATAAACACAAGTTGCTCACCCAAAAAAGAGCTTCAAATTTCTTATTATTCATTTTTTGATAGGATGCGCAGTTTTTGTTTTATTTGTAAAAACAAAATTTAAAAAAAATTAAATTTTTGGACAAACGACACAAACTATGGAAAAAATGAATAGACAAAAGTTACTCTTCCAAAAAATAGTAAAAACTCATCTAAATTTGTCGTCAATAATTTTATGACAGGGCACGTAATTTTTGTTTCAATCGTAATAAATAACATTGAAAATAAAAAAATTAAATTTTTTGAAAAATGACACGAGGTACGGAAAAAAAATTAATAGACAAAAGTTATCAAACCAAAAAGGATCTAAAAATTTGTTATTAATCATTTTTATATAGGACAAGTAAATTTTCTTTCAATCGTAAAAAATAATATTAAAAATAAAAAATTAAATTTTTGGACAAACGACACAAGCTATGGAAAAAAATAATAGACAAAAGATACTCTTCCAAAAAATAGTAAAAACTCATATAAATTTGTCGTCAGTAATTGTATGACAGGGCGCGTAATTTTTTTTTAATCGTAATAAATAAAATTAAAAATTAAAAAATTAAATTTTTTGAAACACGAGGTACGAAAAAAAATTAATAGACAAAAGTTATCCAACCAAAAAGTATCTAAAAATGTGTTATTAATCATTTTTAGATAGGACAAGTAAATTTTCTTTCAATCGTAAAAAATAATATTAAAAAAAAAAATGAAATTTTTGGAAAAACGACACAACAGACGAAAAAAATTAAAAAGACAAAAGTTGTAAAACCAAAAAATATCTACAAATTTGTTACAAACTCTTGTTATAAATATATATTAACAATTGAATAACATATTTTTGGAAAAAGGACACAAGCTACAAAAGCGTTTTATTTCACCAAATTTTTCGCCTAAATTATATATACAAATTTGCTCAGAACCACCTGACGCTAGGATGCGTATTTTTAGTTTAAATCGTAAAAAATAAAGTTAAAAATAAACAAAATGCATTGATGGAAAAACGACACAAGCCGCAATAAAATGTTTAATGAAAAAATGTTTTTTTTTTTAACAGAATGCGCCCTATTTTTTAATTATTAATACAAGACAATGAAAATACTTTGGTTTCAATACCCATGCATATTATGGATTTTGCTTGCATTAATATAAATTTATTGAAATGATACATTTTTCAGGCTAGCTGAGAATTAAAATTAGTGCTAAAATAAGGAGCAAATATTAAAGTAAATCATGAAAAATAAAAATTTGTACTTTATTTCGTAATATCTGAATAAGCAGCCCCAGATCGAGGTACAGAAATAAATGTAATATACATTTGATATAATAGAGTTTAACATAATGTAGAAAAGTTCTCATTTTCGACCAAATTGAGTGCGAATTACGAGATACGTGATGAGAACGTGTTCGTTAAAGCCGAAGGAGCTGTAACAAAAGAGAATTCATAATCACCAAATTACAGTTGTCGATGCTCCGACCTTTAATTTTAAAACGCCTGTCCACAAATGTGAGGTAAATACAAAGACCAAGCGATGAGAATGTGCCGGTGCGGCGGGCAGATTTTTAATCTAAAAAATATGGTTTAAGGGCCCTCCTCCATCAATTTGAAAAAATAATTAAAAAGTACTTTTTTGAGTTATTTATTTATTTTTTTTTTTGAAAAAATTACGTTATTTTTAGATTGTTGTAGGCTAGTGTATTCGAGAAAAAATATATTTTAATCCGATTATCCGTTACGGTTTTATTCTTATCAGTTGTTAAAAGCGCAGAAAACTGTAAAAATTGGGAAATAATTGTCTTTTTAGACCCCTATGCTGGATGGTTTTATTTGATTTCGACGTTCCTCAGAGATGGCTCAAATTGAAGGTCTTTTCATTTATAGTTGCGACAATCAATAAAATTGGCTATGCTATACGTTCAGTTTTTTTATAATAATATGTAAAATCTAACAGAAATTAAGAAATTTGGTAATATATCTTTTTAAACCTCCATGCTGGAAGGTTTTATTTTATTCTCATTTTACTCGAAGACCGTTCAAATGGAAGTTCTTGGCATATAAAATTGCAACAATTAATAAAATTGGTTATGTTATATTCTTTTGTTTTTATACCAGTGGTTAAATTATAAGAAAATAAGGAACTTTGGGTTTTCATGCTTTGGAATGACTTTTTAAGCCTACTTTTAAATTTAAATATTTTTTTCACAGAATTTAGAAAAATAAATATATAGCAAAAATAGAAATACAAAAAGTATAAGCTTTTAAAATAACTTTTTAAAAATTATTTGCTCTTTTTTAAGTTACTTGCCATTATTTAATTTGTACCTATATTTGTACTATATTATTTATAAAAAGCACCTCTGATTTGAGGTCCAAGTCAATTTCAACCATTGATTTGAATCGGGAATTTTGTCTTACTTTTTAGGAATTAAGAGCACAGTCTTTCCTCTACTCTCCTGCGTTTCCCTTTTTTAATTCCCCCCTTTCATCTTATTCTTGAAAAACTTTCCACTTTTTCCCCTTTTTTCTTCGAATATACTACATTTGAAAATATAATTTTTGAATCACTTGGGAAATTCCCTGAAATTATTAAATGTACATAAGAACTATAACAACTACACTCAACTCCCGATATAAGACCGGTTTCGGTAGGGTGACCAGACGTCCCATTTTACGGGGAAATGTCCCCTTTTTGGCTTGCCTGTCCCCGTGTCTCCGTTTTCACGGAAAAACATGTAAAATGTCCCCATTTTGACCGAACGACAAAATTTACCTTTTTTCATCAAAAATTTTCAATGCAAATTCCGAGAGAATCTTCTCTCTCATCGAGACTCAGTCGAATGATGAGAGAAACCGAATGTCAGTCGAAACTGCGCGTGCCTTTGTTTCAATTAAGGCAAATTTCAAAAATTTCACATGCGTCGAATTTCACAAGTTATTATGCAGCCTGAAAATGTCAAGTTATTTCGCGCGAATAGAGATTCCAACAAACATTCCAAAACTGCAGATTAGTTCGTTAATGTTATTAATCATCAATAATAAAATCTTCTATTACACGCGTATCCAGCATTGTTTTCGTTACTCTCCTAAAAACAATTCATTTTATGTGATGTGTATGTCATGACCACGGGGGTGAGATGACGTGCCCCCGTTTTTTGTCAGTTGGTTCTGGTCACCCTAGGTTTCGGGCATGGTTCGCCTTGGCCTTGATCCTAAATCGGGGGAATCCAAACATAAACAGACAGGGCCGCGTGAACCATTTCTGTTGGATTTGGACGCAGGACACAACCTGATGCAACCAACTAACGCTGTTTGTCACACTTGACTGAGCAAATCCTCTCTTTCGGCCTCACGGCTCCTTTCATCACGAAACTGCGGAGGCCATCAGTTCTAGGAATATCGTAAACCGGGGGGCCTTATATAGGGAGTCGAGTGTATTTTTGATTTGAAATCTATATAATTATTCTATTCCAAATTAGAATATGCTACCGCGTGTGGTCAAAAATTAATGTTTTGAACACACAAAATTATTCATTATAATTGATTTAATTTTTTCAAATTTAAACTTAAAATGTCATTAATTTTTTTAAATTATCTGTGAAAAAAGAGCCTCTTTCGTCCCGCTGGGAATCGAGGCTAGGTCTTCCGATTGCCAGCTGCGTGTTATTAATTAACTAATAATAAGAGCATTAAAAAAAGTATTAGAAGGTGAACACTTATTAATCAAAATGTAAATTAAATAATTAATAAATGAAATATTCCAAGTTTATCAAGTGTGCAGTTGAGCAGTCTCAAATTTTATTTTTAAATCTTACGAATAATAAATTAACAAATGTTTATTTGCCGGATTTAAAAATAAAATAGTCAAGATTTAAATAAAACTTAAAATCTCAAATATTTTTTTGGACGAAATGACAAAACTTGGAAAGAAATATTTAATTATACGTATAAGTATCACCATTTAATGATTCATTGTGGTATTAAACAAAAAACTAAAAACAAATTTGAGTTTTTCTTGACTTTTTTATATCACTCTAAATGGGTTTCCAACAACCTGCGTATGTATAATATTTAAAAATGAAGAATTTATTGTCCCTTTTTCGTGAAAACATTACCTTACTGTCCCTTTTTTGAGCTCCTTTTGCGATGTGGTCGCTTTAAATCTGTAATAAGTAAAAAGAAACTAACTTATTTGTAAAATAACTCAAAATTGAATAATAATGATTTTATTACTGAATTCAAAAATTCGGATTGAAATGGTGTTTGGGTAATAGGTCAAATGTTTATACCGGAAACGTATAATAAGGGGTAAATTTGAAAGTGGACAATGGCGATTTGAAAATAGAAATATATCCCGTCGACTATGACACATTTAGAGCAGAGGCACAAAATTCAGTCTAGGTTCTAACATTTTCATCCTAATGGTCAGGAGACTCGAATAGAGGATCCTTTTGTTAAAATGATCTCGTTTGTCGATCCTCCTAGTGGAAATTGCATCACGTCATTGTGTTCTGTCCCTTCAAGCTCTTCTTCTTCACATCGATACAGTTTAGTACCATTTAGGAAGCTGTAATTTATAGCCCACTGTTCAAAATCAATACCCTATTATTACCTTCGGCTCCAAAATCTCCATTAGCAAACTACATCTAAATTATAATTTCACACCCAATTATTAATAAAACTACAAAATATTCATTCCTATTACAACCTTTAGCCAATTTTATATTGAAATACATACTATCTTAAGTATTTTTAAATCTATAGCATATGAATACGTATTGTTTTTCTTTTTTTTATTGTTCTTGGAAAATATCAAATATCGCGTAATCCTCCATTCCTTTGAACTACAATGTGCATTTTGTAAAAAAAATCGCCTTCACTAATTTGATTATTTATTGTTTTTTCTAAATACTTTAATACAAAATTGGTAATTTTTTTCGTATTTTGGGCATTGAATCAGTTTATTTCACTTGAAATATTTGCCAATGGTTAGGGCGGGGTGTTCGTAATCTATAATAATGGGTCCAATTTTGATAATTTTTAAAGACTTTTATTTTGCGTTTATTCCTTATAAAATTTCATATTTTAAAATAAAATACAAATTTTCTTTACTTTTAAACTCATATTTTATCACATACCTACTATACATCCAAAAATATAAATACCTTATTTTTTGTACAGATTATAATGAAAATCTCAGCAGAAAAAAATTATAAAAATACCGGACAAAGTACATGTTGCAGATGAAGTTTTTCCCTCTACTGATACAGAGTTTTAAAATACATTACTGAAAATCTATGAAAAATATAGGAATTAATTTCATCCTTTCTGTGCACTATAGTAAAATTTAGAGTCAGAAATAATCATTTGTTATTCGGTAAACAACAAAATAGTAGTGAAGTGTTATCTCCGAAACTAAAAAATACAGGGAGATGATTCTTGAAGCAAATTGCACATTTTTGGCTTCAGAAAATTATGTATATATTGTCAATAAGTAAAAAGTTGCGCTCAAATGTTTAAAAAGTGAATTTTTTATTTCGGAAAGTACAAAAGGCTTTTCGATTATCGAAGGAGCCGCACTCACAGCAGGAGACCTTGCCAGTGCTACTGCAGCTACGACATTCTGTCACACTTAATCCTATTGTGAATGTCGTTCTTTAGATAGTTTAGATAATCGGAAAGCCCTTTGTATTTCTCGAAGAAGAAAATAATTTTTTGAACATTTAAGCGTAAATTTTTGCTTATTGACACTACATACGCCATTTTGAAGCGAACAATGAGCACTACGCTTTAAAGATCATCTCCGTACGTTCTTTAGTTTCGGAGATGACACCTTATTACTCTTTTGTTATCAACCTAATAACAAATGATTATTTATAACTCTAAATTTTAACGTTGTACACAGAAAGGATCCAAGAAATTCCTGTATTTTATGCAGATTTTTTGTAATGTATTTTCAGGGAGTAACAGCCATTTAAATTTGATTATCCTAAAAGGAAATAATGTAAAGAAATAATTGCTATTCCACTGAAAATTACAAAACTCTGTATTAGTATAAAGAAAAACTTTATCGGCAATATGTACGCTGCCCCATATTTTTAGAATTTTTTCCGGCTGATGCTGAAATTTTTATTATAATCTAAACAAAAATTGATGTATTTACATTTTTTGGACAGATAGAAACTGAAAAAACTCAGTCGTTGCAAAGACCTCAGATCGTCAATTAATAGATTTATGTAACAAAAATAAATACTAAACCTTCACAAATATTTTGCAAAGAAAATTTTAAGTGACTTTCAACATTCATATTAACACTTAAACAGTGAAACTTAGCTCACAAGATTATAATTAAGGGAACTGGAGGGGAAAAATACTATATTATAAACCGGTCTCACTTTTGCATAATACATAATGAGTAATTTAAATTATTGGGTGTTTTAGAAAAAATACCAATTTTTTCAACCCATTTTAATTTTTGAACTAATTGAAATATTTAAAGTGTTCTCTTCTGGCACTTGTGAAATTAATTGTTCTCTTTGAGAATCCGCCAGAAAATTAAGAAAATGTTGAAAATTAACCAAATTCGCCGCAGTTTTTTCTTCAAATTTTAGAAGTAGACTTGTTCAAAAACCCCACCTATCTTTTTCTTCGAATTGATTTACTGAATTGGTACTTCAATGACAAAGGAATCTTGTAAGTTTCATGCGGGCTAATAATCCATATAGAATCTTTTCACCGTATTAAGTACGTAAAACGCGTTTTTTGTTAAAACGATTTATTGAGGGGTCTTGATGAAAACTCCAAATTTTCTAGAAATGTCTACGACGCGTCCCGGCAATATATTTATAGAATATTCTAAAAATTGTCTTTGCGTAGACTGACCCTCCTCAATGAATTTTAGAGCAAAATTTTCAACGGTAAAATTAAACTAGAGAAAATGCTGAGAAAGATTAAAAAAGAAAGAACCTTCTATCTCTAATAGGTGCCGAGTTATGGCTCTTCAAAGAACCCCAATTTTTTCAAAAAAGGGGCTAAAACCCCAATATTTGAAGTTTGTATCTGTACTTTGGAACCTGTTTATTTTACGCAAAAAAACCCAGGCTTTAATTAAAGTAGACGCAATTTCGAGTAGTTAAAAAAAACAATGATCTAGTCCTAATAGGTAATAAGTTATTACCTCTCAAAGTTGACCACTCTTAACCTATTTTTCAGAGCAAATTACTCATGTTCAGTTTTTTTTTTTTAAATACTTCGTTCGTAGGTAAAACTTCGACCTATGATTTACCCTGTTACTGTTTTCCATAGGATATCCACGGAACGAGCTATTAAAAAAAAACCTTCTTGGCTGAAAATAGATAAAAAATTTGTGTTTTTTTAAGAGTCATAACTTTTAACCTATGAAGGCTAGAAGATTTTTTTTCTTAATTTACGAAGTTTGACCTAAAAAAAAGTATTTTTGAAAAAACTGAACACGAGTAATTTGCCCTAAAGAATAGGTCAAAAATGGTCAACTTTGGGAGGTAATATCACTTATGACCTATTAGCGCTAGGTAATTGTTGCTATTTTTAAATCACTCGAAATTGGCTACTTTAATTAAAATTTAGAACATTTTTGCGTAAAATTAACAGGTTCCAAAGTACAGATATAATTTTCAGAATTGGGTTTTTAGCCTCTTTTTTGAAAAAAATTGGGGTTGCTTTGAAAAGTCATAACTCGGAGCATACTAGAGATAATTTTTTTTTCAACTTTAATTCTCAGAATTTTCTCTAGTTTAATTTTACCGTTCAACGTTTTGCTCTAAAATTGAATGGGGCGGGTAAGTCCACACCAACACGTTTTTGCTAACTAGTTTTAAGAATATTTTCGGGATGCGTCGTAGTCATTTTTAGAAAATTTTAATTTTTATCAGGACTCCTCAATAAAAGTATCAGATGCCTAGACTACAAACCAATTTCTTTGTAATGATGTCTTTCATCGGTCACGAGAAAAATGCTCGTGGTCACAAAATGATTTTGCCTGCATAACACTTACAGGATATCTTATTTATATAATCATGAATTGTTTAAATATTGGATATAAATTTATTATATTATTATTATATTGAAAACCCTATTTTTTATTCTATTTTTCTTTTAAATTGATGCTTATATAAAGAAGACATTCTGTAAGATTTATGCTGGCCAAATGTTTTTTGCATAGACACGAGAATTTATTGTTCGAAAAATTGCATTTTTTAATTTTTCGCGCGAACGAGACGCAACATATCATAAAACAATAAGAGGTATTTTTGTAGACCTTTTTAAAATGTGCAAACTTTTTTCTTACAATTTTGTCGAATCTGTCGTTGTTTGTAAAAAAATGCAAAAATTTAATTTATCCACAGAAAATTCTCTTGGCCAGAAAAACATATTTTGGCTAGAATGAAACTCACACGATTTCTTCGTCTTTGAAGTCGAATTTATAAAAAAATGAGCAAAAAGATGGTCTAGTTTTTGAGAAAATCGACTTTTCATTTTTTTATGTTTAAAGTCATTGAGGTTGAAACTAAAGATTTACATTTTTTGGAAAACAACCCTTAAGTTTCAAATAATAATAACTCGTAATATATTTAAGGAGCGAATGATTCTGTGATTTTGAGTAATAATGTGTTTGTCAAGAAAATCCTTATCAATTTCTGGTTATGAAGCAAAAATATATGAATCTTACAATTTGAAATGAAAATTGAATCGTAAAAAGGAAATAAACATAATGTTTGGAATTCCAGGGGAGGGAGGATGTTCACAGTTGTATAAGATCTGAGCAGAAAAAGCAAATCATGTTTGAAGAAAGAATCGACAACAATAATCGTTGTGCCCCCGGGAACAAGTTTATTTCCTCGCATTGCAACTCCTTTTGCGTTTTCTTATATTTTTGCACCCTCAGATCCACCCTTAGAACTAAATAGAGGCGGAAGTACCGATCCTTGGCCCCCGTTTTTGGTAAATACTGAAACTCCGGGTGGGCCTGTATCGGAATGCTTGCCCCCGTTATTGTTACGATTCTGACACTCGACGTTTGTTGCATTTAAAAAGTGTTTAGACCTAATAGCCCCCAGCTATGGTGGACATTTGGACACCGGCGATTCTGTTTTTCTGTTAGCTCATGTGACACCAAGCAGAATCTCGTGATCTCGTGTTGCGTCGATCTATGCAATCCATATATCAGTCAGTCAGCGCACTACGGGTGTTCTTTCCTTCGATTCTTCCGTCATTTCTAAAGGAGATCAACAAAAGTCTCCTGCGAGCGCGAAAAAGCCAAGATTTTTCTTACATCTCTGAAGTTCAGAAGTAACGGGATCGGCAAGATTGTCATCTGAAAGCTATTAAAATATTGAGATTTGTTAGAATATGGTGTATATAAAAGGTTTGTTTGAAATTTTATGGACTAGTGTGCGCAATATCTGGGTGTTCGGATACTGGAGATTCAACCATTTAGGATTCAGTTATAGTGTCATAAAAATGATATTAGACTTTAGGTAAAGAACGAAATTTATGGGATTCATGTAAAAAGATTGACCTTAAAAAATATTTAATTGCAAGAATTAGAATATAAACAAAATGATCACTCAAGCAGTGAGTGTTCTTCAAATATTGAATTATGCGATTAAGTACATAAAAGTTTTATTTACATACATAATTAAGTTAGATCAGCACAAATGTGACTAGATAAACAATATTTAATTAAAAATTGCTGATGGAATTAAATAAAATGGGGCAATAGGATGGTTCTGTGACCTACGGTTTCTGATATTAGAAATTCATGCAAATATGCTTTCTAGCGTTCGAGTCCTCATATGCATGGAAATTGAATATTTGTACACACATACCTCAAAAAATGTTTAAATTTATCTTATTTTGTGTTCAGTATTTCTACTTCAAAATTTGTGCTCATTTTATGAGCATTTAGCTTCGTCATAGGTATCAAATGAATATAGAGGGAGGTTACAATGAACAACTTTTTAATTTACGGTAGTTTCATATTCTAAATTAAAACCAAAGTTTTCTTCATAGAAACAATGTAACTTTTTTTTAACTTTCTAAGTAACTATTGATTAATCAAGAATGGTCAACGAAAGTTTTTCAGTAGATCAGTCCGCGCTTCTCGAAGAAGCAAATAATGACATCAAATGCAGTAATGTTATATTCCCTATATCGAAAAAATCCTCTTACAAACAAGAAAAATAATTTTGTTACAAGATTTAAAAACCTGGTATAGGTATATAATAGGTTATGGTAGGTCATGAAGTGTTCTTAATTTGAGCAATCGATGCGTCTAGAAGACGCGAACAAACATATCACGCGCAGTACTGTAGTATTCCTACTATATGAACAAAGTTTTTCCTTTATAAACAGAATACACAACATTTTTGAAACTTCATAAATCGATACTGATGGCTCTTAGAAGGTTTAAAAATAGGTCAATCGATGCGTTTCAAAGATGCAAACAAGTACGCTATAGATATCGTATTGTTGTATTTTGAATATCAACAATGTTTTTCTTATGTAAACAAGGTACATTTTTTTTGAAATGTCTGAACGCAAAAAAACTACTTTTAAATGGCCGATCTAGCTCAAAATTCTAGCAGGCCTTCTATTATATCGAAATATGTAAAAACATTATATTTGAAGATTTATAAGTCATTAGTCATTACAAGCCTCCTTATATGAGGAAGAAATATCCACTTTATATTCATTATTAACAATATTAAAGGAATAATCAGTGAAAATTCAAAGTAGAAAATTGTATAATACATGGATTTCAGCTATGCACGGTCAGAGAAAGTGTATATTAAATAAAGTTACAATATTATACATATATTGGAACTTTTAATTTGATGCGGCTTATTGGATACTCCAGAAGATATAAGGAAAAGAAGGTATAACAGATCTATCCAGTCTTATTCATGTTTATAAATTAATTCGCTTTTCCCATTTTTAATTTTTTATTAGCATATCTTCTGTAAAACAAAAGATTTGTTGTGAAGCCAAGAAAACGACCTTATGCGCAAATTAATTAGATATTTAATTATGGCATCAATTAAATTTATGTCTTATTTATTCACGTAAATTATTTGCATAAAAATATATTGAATTAGAGAAAATGTTTTTTTATTTCAAAAGTCCCGCAGTCAGTATGCCAAAGGCAGGCTTCGGAAAGAATGGTTAGATTGTGTGAATGAGACCTTAATCCGAAAAGACATAAGAAGCACAAGAAACAGGAGAGCTTGAATGAAAAATGCATGGACGTGAAGGAAGCTAGAGAAGTATGCCAGGACAGAACAATGTGGCGACAAATAATTTATAAAAAGAATGTGAGTAGAGTGAATAACGCCTGAAACAAAAGATCTTGGATACTAATGGGCCCGAGTGAGGAACTTCACATAAAAACCTCATGAAGCTCTTCACTTGGGGTGATCGCTATAGAGAGAAAGATCAACAACCTGGGTCAGAGCAGTTTTGCGGAACGAACGTGTTATTTAAATAAATAACACGGGAATTCTAGATCAATCTAAAAATCTATACCGCCTTTCTCTTATTACCCCCTTCATCACCGAGTGAGTCACTCTTACCCCGAAAGGTGTAAGCGTGACATTATTGTTTATTTGAAACTACATTTTTAAAAAAAAGTATAAACTCAAAAAAGTCAATTTGTACAACAAAATTGCACAAGATCGCTTAAAAAGTAGTATGTTCTTCATATAGAACCGTTTTTTTTTAAATACTCAAGGAACTCAATTTGTGTAACATAATTGCACAAAAAGAGTTAAAGTAAGAGAAATATGTTTTCAAATAGCATTGTGAAACGGCTCATTAGAGACAGATATATGACAATTGAAAAAAGTGGGAGAAAAAAGAAAGAGACAATTAAACGGCCTCGCTCTCATTTAATTATTATTTATCCATCTTTTTTATACTGCCAGGATCCAAAATGTTTCGAGACCTTTTAGGCTTTCTCTTCAGGGAAATTTTAATAGGAAAGTAATAGGGAATATTTGTATGTTATGCTAATATTAATTAAAAAGTAGAATTGAATTCGAAGTTAATTATTAAGAAAATATTAACATTTGTTTATCTTTAATATTTCTGACAAACAATTGCACGTTTAAAAAAAAATTAACTTTAATTAACATCTCAATCCGACAATCTTTAGAGTTTATTAAACTGTTAGTCAGTTTAAAATATCTGATGAAATCAAAATCAAGAAAGCTTCAATTTCAATCTATAATAAAAACTTATCCTTTTGTAATTTTTTTCTTCAATCCAGTAATAGATGAAGACAACTGTCTCATTACACTTTCAATCTAGCCCTAAACTTGAAAAAACAGAGACCAGCGCTTCATAGAAAAGAGATCGTAAAAGCCAAGTGTTAAAGAAATACCTGAAAAAATGTATTTGGAATATTTTCACAAACTTACAAAATAAATTTTTCACAATGTAATATTGATCAAACACATAAAACATGGGTGATTTCAGCCCTTTTCGTGATCTATAAAATGGGGCTAAAGTAGTGATTTTCAAGCATGGTGACATCAGAGGGAGCAAAAGTGTGACGTCAGAGGCGAATAATGAAAATTATAAATCTATGAGCTCACCTTTTGGACTCGCAAAAAGTGATCGTCATAGATCAGTTGATCGCATTGACAGATTGTTTGGCAGATTAGTCTAACTCGAAGCGATAAGTTACCATAAATTACCAATAAATTATCATGATATACCATAAATTACCGAAAAAATCCAAAAATTTTGAAAATTTGTAGATACTCTGAATTTCTGTTCCGAAATTTAAAAAAATTTCAATATTTTCAAAATGATGAAAATGTTGTCGTAACTTATAAATATTTCAAAAATCTCGGTAATTAATTAAAGTTTCCTAAATTCATATTAAAATTAAAATTAAAATAAAGTTTTTAAAATTACACACGTCAAAAAAGTACCACCTCCCGTGCAGAAATTGCCCCATTTAGCCCCATTTATAATAGGGTTCCGACAAGGCCCTGGCCAGTTTTTCTATTCTCAATAAAATGAAATAAATTATAAGAAGGTGCTTAGCGGGCAGCATAATAGGACTGTGTGTAATTACTAACATAATATGATCTGATTGTTCCGGGTTGCAAAAAGTTTTATTATACTTATATACAAATGATAACACAATTTCCCATTACTTGATTTTGACCAGAGTTTCTGGGTAAAGCCACAAGTCGGGCATTCGCCAGATGTACTTTCGTTATGCCACACTATAACGTTACGCGGCGCTCGCATCGGCGTTCGTGTTCATAACCTATATTGGTCAACCGCATTCGTGTTTTCGTATCAAGTTAAGATATTTTTTGATGTGAAACTTATTAAGTTATAAGAGATAACATGAATAAGATAAATAGGCTAGAGAACGTCTTCGCGATCGTGTAAAGAAACATCGAATTAGAGAAGAACTGCAAAATGATTCGAATGAAAGTGACCAATTAAAGAGAAGCAAATTTTGAATATTTTGTAGCAATTCTGATCATTCATCGAATAATTTCTCAGGTAATGATTATTAATTAATATATAATTATAAGAACAATTGTGATTGAGTGACCCTCTGTGCCATAATACTAGTTACGACAAGTAAATAACATCTGTAAAATATACCTTCTTGCCAAATTCGTTGACATTATATTTGAGGTTAGGATCTTGGTTCTGGTAATGCAAAATAATCTGGAGATAAGTTAATATTGAAAAACTACGACATTAACATTTTTACTAATCGCATTTAGTTCTCAAATATTTGCAGTTAACATATTTTACTCATTTACGTCAACAGAAGCCGATAATCAAGCACACTTCGACAAAAAGACGAAAACAAACGTCTCAGAAAAAGCTGTATTAGACGCAATCAGCGTTGTTTTATCGCATACCAAAGATTGGAAGGGTGGCAGAAGAAAACTTAAAAAAAAAATGTCTTTCTTCACAAATAATAAGTTTTTATAAAAGCAGGTAATTTTTATTTATAATCTTAAACCGATTATAGTTTTAAAAAGGCATTCACTAGAAAAGCTGACAAGGCCCTGACT
>CAKNWW010344679.1:0-10436 GCA_932074435.1 Andricus kollari
TTTTTATCACGTCTTTTCATCAAATTTTTTATTTCGGGAGTGATCCAAGGAAAAAATCCATTGTACCCTTTGAGCGGAGTTTTTAATCTTAGGAACAGCCAAAAGTTGCAGAGGTTATGTCGGGACTGTACGAAAGCTAGCATAGTTGTGTAATCTTGTGTTTTGCCAAAAACTGTTGCTCAAGGTTCGATGAATGCGCCGGCACATTATCGTGGGAAAGAAGCCAGTCGCCGCTTGCCCAAAAATGTGGAAAGTTTTCTTCTCATTGCGTCACGCAATCTTTTCAGAACTTCTTGTTAATACTCTTTGTTTACTGTTCGGTCTTTTAGAGCCTATTTATGGTGAACTTGTGACTTCTTGCGTGCCTGGTGCGTCTGAGCAAACTGATTTTGTTCAAAACGGCTAGTTTTTCGCTTTTGGTTGGATTATTAATAATAGTCAATAATCATTTAGAGCAATGGGTACGTGTTCGGAGTGCAAAAAAGTGATTTCCAGAGATGGACCTGTAGTGCTTGTTTGTTTTAATGGTAGCATTTTGACCTATCTGGCCTGTGCGAATCTCAATATTTCAAAAAAAGCGTTAACAAAATTAAAAAGGGTCAAACAGATTTCTTCTACATAAAATGCAAAGGACAAAGCGTCAGCGTCACCTCGGCGGTAGTCCATGGTAGTTCGTCTTGGAAACCTGCAATACATGGGTACGTCTTTACCTCACGCTCATGTCTGCTCAGCAGCATCGGCTACCACCAACCAGCCTAATCTCGCGGGTATAATTAAAAATACTGTCTTGCAATAACAAAAGGAATTGCTTGCGCAGTCACAAGAGATTCTTTACAGGATCACAGATATCTTCAGATAGCATTCAACGATAGTCTTCTAACTTCGATTCAAACGATTAAAGCAGCCATGAGTAAGAACACAAATCGTATTTCTGTACTTTAAGCGGGATCAGAAATGAAAAAGGAGGATATGACCAAGATTAAAAAGGAGGCCAGTGATCTCTCTATGCACCGCACGATGTGTTGATTAACTTTAAGCTTTTCAACGGACAGATGATAAGTCTATTGGAGGTTGAGTCGAAAGCTTCCCGATAGTCTATCCAAGCCATCCATACGCAGCGCTGGTAGGATGCTGCTTTTTTGCAGACACATCGATCAGCTGGACCTCCCGACATCATGCCATGTCTTTCTTTGAGCTACGTTGTTCGTACATCTCTAGCAACACAGGTACGATTGTCCAAACAATCCTATCATTTAGGATAGATGTGAAGATCTTATACAGCGTGTTCAGACAAATTATATCGGAGCGGAATAGTTCTTCATGCCTCTTGATACTACTTTTATATCCTCTGTAGTGATAGGTGGGCATTCCTGATCAAGAGTTGTGAGGGTACTGCACCACTCCTTGAAGCTATTTATGTTCTTTGTGTCTTTATGCAGGATACCTGGTGAAAAATATACATGTGGCCTCGGTTCAAAAAAAAATTATTTAACTTTATTAACCAACAAATAATTTTTCCTATTATAGTCCGCAAGATTCGTAAATAGCTGAAATAAATCTCTGTTTGGATTTAAATTTTCATCGAAGTGCGATTCAAAGAAATCGGTATATTTTTCCCGAATCATAGTGGAGATAAACAAAATTTTTTTCTCCACATTAGCTAACGAAATGTAACAATCTTAAAATTTGCATTCAGTCCTATTTACTACTACTACTACTTTTTCCTACTGCGGTTTCTTCCAAACGCTATTTGAATTAGTCCAAAATATGCAATCTTCTTATAACCTCCTCAGACTTGCAAAATTTTCCCAAACGACGTTTGAGGTGTCCACATTATTTTCTTTAAATTAATTTTTTTAAATGTAAATATTTTAGAAGTACAAACTTCAGGCCTGTAAAAGCTACGAGATAACGATTATAGTAAACATTATATACTCTTTAGAAGCACCAGAATAATCAGTAGTAACCCTGTTCATCAAATTCTTCATTAATGTATGACTCAGTTTTTATACACGTGGAAAAAATGAGATTTATCTACACTCTCGCCTTATCTTTGTCAGTTGTTCTTAACTCTTTTGGTAAATATAACACTATACTATATCTTGAATTTTCAAGAAAATATTTAAGATTTTCCCAAATAAAAATTTGTCCGACGTAATTTGCATTCTATACTTATATATTTTCTTCCAAACACTCTTTGAATTGGTCCGAAATGGGCAATCTGCTCTTAAATAAATATATTAATCTCGTTGGCATTCGGAGCCTCTATTTTTTCATATGGAGTCCATGACATAAAAACGTGCCTTCAAAAGATAAGAAGAATGTAAAAAATGTAGTTCTCTGTTTCTTCTTGCAGAACTAAGTTCACCTATTCCTGGTCCAGATGTCCTGCAGGTGCAATACTCTACCTACCAGGCTTCCTTCTTCTGAGGGATCTGAATATGAACTTAAAGAACTTGAATCTATTCGGCTTACTGCCAACAGTAATCCAGACTGGACATTCGAACTTCGAAGATACACTTTTCCTGCTGATAAACAAATTAAATTATTCGAAGGACGTAATAAATTGGTGCCAGTTCCAAACCAAGAACATATTGTGTTATCAACACTTAATGGTGACATTTTGGCAATATTGAAGACCAGCCAAATTCTTGCTGGATTTTATACTGCGAGCGCCAGAAGACGGGTTAAAATAAACATGAAAAGCGGCACGGTTACTAAAATGACCCCAGATGAAATCAGGAAAGTTCCAGTAGGATCCAGCCACCCAATCAAATGGAATTTTAAAATACAACATGTAAACCCTCGTGTAAAGCACAATCATCCATACCATTGACTCAACTAAAAAAATTCAAAGCTAAAATATAATATTGTTTGTTCGAAATCGCCTTACAATTTTACAAAAATCTTGTAACTACAAATAATAATAAAAAGTCAATTTATTTTGTTCCTTAAGGCTTTAATTTTTCGTCAATGCCCCATACAGTCGATATAGATAGGTATGTACCCGAATACCTCAACAATTTTCTTATAGCACAATTCTCGTTGGTCGTTTCGTCGAAATATATTTACATTTCCTTATACCTTAAATCTCATGAATCTTGTTTAGTAAAAAATTATGCTAACGCGTGCTAGGTCCATTTCGTCGCGGACGGTCACATATTTTGAAATATTCCAAGTTATTTGATAAGATTGCCGAGTATTTCAAGTATTTCAAGGAGTTTTTAATGTTATAATATTTTAACAGACTTGAAACAATTTATGCACAAGAATTAAGGGATTTCGTGAGATTTTGAAAATTCGCATATAACTCAAGGTATTATTCAAGATTTTGAAGAATTTGAAAGATTTAAGAATAATTTCGAAGATTCTAAGGAATTATCAATTCTTTAAATGATCTTTATGGAGAATCTAGAACCGGAATTTTGGTGCCCTTACGTTGACGACACTCTTGTCATCTGGAGAAATGGACTAGATGAACTACACAAGTTCTTTGATTGCATCAATCAAGTACAACCTGATGTCCAGTTCACCATGGAAATTGAACAAAACGGGAAATTGCCTTTCTTGGATGTACTAGTTTAGAAAAGATCTGATAACACAAACACATACCTACATTCCTCCTCTCACCACCAGCCATCGTAAAAGCAATCGGTCATCAGTTCCCTTGTATACAAAGCTGTCTCTATAACAAATAAAGATAACTTACAAAAGGAATGACAAAATGTTAAACAAATCCTAATACAAAACGATTGCACAAACAAAGAAATTGAGAACATCCAAACCATATTTAAACCACCTGCAAAAATAGGACAACTTGTAAACAACCCTCAAGATAGAAAGGCACCTCTCAGTGATCTGGGAGTTTATAAAATCCCTTGTTCTGGTGGCAAAGTCTATATTGGATAAACCAGGAGGGCGGTGAGCCAACGTGTAGAGGAAGATGAGAGTAAAGTCAGGCTAAAACATTTTACGAAATCAGCACTAGCTGAGCATCATATTGAAACAGGATATTGCGTTTCATTTGACAAAACAACCGTCATCGCAGAAACTTACAATATTTTTCCAAGAATATCTAAACAAGCAGTCGAAATCTCAAAACACCCTAATAACATCAATAGGGACAATGGAAATAATACCCATCCGATTTGGCTTTCCGTACTGCCGGGTTTTTAAAAAAAGACTTGATTGGCCAATACAGTTCGGACATTCCCCACCATGGGATGGAGTGGGGTGATATAATTCAAAAATGTCTCAAAGAGAATGTATTACTGTTATAAATGACCAATAGCCTCATTTTCTTAAAATGATGGGATATTACAGATATGAGGAATTTAAATTTCAAAAATAAATTAAATAAATGTTCAAAGTATACGATTGTTTAATACATTTTTGTTCAAAAATTATTCGCTGATGATTTTAGTTTTAAAAACTGGATGCTCGCTTAGTCTTGGAGAATATTTTTTTCAGGAAAATAAATGTTTCGTCAATAAAATCTCATCGTAGTAGCGATAAGAATGACAAATAAACCCGATAAGAATTCAATTTTCGATAAGAGATATAAGTTTTCGAGTACATGATATTCTTGTATGTCTCATATTTTTCTCGTGCAAAATAATATTTTATATTGTTATTGTATATTTCCCAAACCACGTTTGAGGTATCGAAATTATTTTCTTTACGTTACTTTTTCGAAATGCAGATATCTCAGAAGTACAACCTCTAGGCCTGTAAAATATACGAGATAACGATCATAGTATACATTATATACTCTATCGAAGCATCAGAATAATAAGTAGTAACGCTGTTTATCAAAATCTTCATTATTGCACGAATCAGTATTTATATACGTCGAGAAAATGAGATTTATCTATACAATTGTCCTATCTTCGGCAGTCATTCTTAACTCTATTGGTGAATATAATACTATAATATATCTTTAATTTTTAATCTGCTTTATATCCTAATAGCTTTTCTACCAAACACTATTCAAATTGGTCCGAACTGGACAATCTTCTCTCAATCTCCTGAGTCTTGCTTCAAAATTGAGGCGTCATATGCAAAAAGGAGACATAGAATTATTTCGTAAATGAATGGAGGAGGGGGATCTGAATACCGTTCAAACGCAAGCAGCAAGCCCCTCGACTCTTGCGAAAGAAAGATATATATCTTGTTAGCATTCGGAGCCTCAATTTTGCCACAAGTAGACCATGATATTACAACGTGCCTTAAAAAAGCAATGAGAATGTAAAGAATGTAATTCTCTGTTTCTTCTTGCAGAGTTGAGTTCACACTTTGAGTGCCTACCTAATGGTCAACCTATTCCTCGTGTTCCTCGTTGCGAACCTTCTTATTCTTCGGACCGACCTGATTCTCATCACAGGTCTCTTTCAGGTGCCAGAACTTCTTCTCCGGATAGGCGGTCTCCTCCTGCCGAGTCACCACTTCGCACCAGGTCCAGATCTCCTACCAGGTGCAGCGCTCTACCTACCACAATTTTTTCTAATGACGGATCTGAATATAAACTTGAAAAACTTGAATTTCTTCGGCTTACTTCCAATATTAATCCTCACCGGCTATTCAAACTTCTAAGATACACTTTTCCTGCTGATAAACGAATTACATTATCCGTAGGACATAATAAATTTGTGCCAATACCAAATCAAGAAATAATTGTGTTATCAGCATTTGATGGTGACGTCTTTGCAATATTGGAGACTAGTGAAATTTTTGCTGGATTTTATGGTCTGAAAGGTAAAAGACGTGTGAAAATAAACATGAAAAGCGGCAAGGTTACAAAAATGACCCAAAATGAAATGACGGAAATTCCAGTAGGACCCAAACGCCCAATCTATTTGCATTATAAAATAGAACATGTAAACCCTCGAGTAAACCAAAATTCTCCACACCATTAACTCAACTAAAGAAAAGTCAGGAATCGTCAGAAAAAAAGTCAGTAAAAGGAAGACGAAGTTAGTACTGTAACGGCTACCCTATTGCTACGTCTGATATTATAGATGTATTGATTAAGATCGTTTTCGCTAAAGTATAATAAATTTAATTTCATTAGTTAAATGGACTTTTTCGTGGAAATATTTTCCGTTAATCCCTAGAATTTCTTGTATAACGACAAAACCATTCTCAAGGATGAATACATTAAATAAATTCTGAGGTGAGTAATGAACCACAAACTCAGATTTAAGATATTGTAAAGCATTTTGAAAGATTTCAAACAATTTTAAATTGATTTGAGTAATTTAATAGTGCTTCATAGGATTTAAAATATTTTGAATAAATATACATTTTAGGGAAAAACTTCGGAGAATTTCAGAAGATCCTGATGCATTTTGAAATTTAAGAACCTTAAATTAGATTAAAATCAAATTCAAAATCCCGTTTAACGTCCAACATTCAAGTCAATGTTGGTTGCTTTTTCATTTTTATTTTTTTTTTATTTTTCTTTTTGTCCAAAGAAACAAATTTTAATTTTGTTTTCAGGAATTACAATAGGAGCATTTTGTGGTGTTTGTTTAAATTTTATCGTAAGATTCTTGGATTATTTTCAGGAATTTATACATTGATGCATTTTTTAATTATTTTAATAATTTGAAGGAATTTTAAAGGATTGGGAATATTTTAGGGTATTTTGAAAGAATCGAAAGCATTTTCAAGAGATTTATATAATTTTGAGATATTTTAAAAGATTTTAAAGGATTGAAAACATTCAAGGGTATTTAAACAGATTCCAAGGAATTTTTTATTTGTTTTAGTAATTCCATTGATTTCTGAGATTTTTGAAATATTTTATATTAGTTTAAAAGAATACGAGGAATTTTCGAAAGCTTTGAGAAGTTTCAAGTGGGTTCAAAAGATTTCAAAGGACGTTATCCAAAGATTTGAGTGATTTTAGTGGATTTCAAAAAAATGCATGCGGTTTTAAATAATTCCGTCGAATTTTGGAAGATATGGAACGATTTTAGAGGACCTATAGGGTTTTAAGATATTTCAAATATTTCAAGGGATTTTATTAGATTTCCGAGGATTTCAATGACTTTATGGGATTTCAAAATGTCCAGGGTATTTTAATCTAGATGCTTTATTTCTGATAGCCAAAGTGAAAAAAACAGAAGTTGAAAAGTCCGTCAAGAGCTACTCGACAAGAAAATGCACAAAAATTTTCACAGGAATGTGGAAAAACAGTCCTTGTCAAAGGAGCAAACTTTTGATTTTCTCAAATCATCAGGACTTAATTCAGGTACAGAAGCTTTCATTTTTGCACGCCAGGACGGTGTCATTTCCACCCATATGAGAAAAACGTATATCTACATACATAATGCAGTCCTAAGAGTGCTTTATTACCATCTTTGTCGCTCTCACGGTGTTGGCCGCAATCCTGCCCTGTTAAACTCTCCTAGACAGGTAGAGTCAATTTTCCAAAACGAGAAGTGCCAAATTTTCTGGAACTACGATTTTTGGACAGCAGTCTCCGTTGCTCACTCGAGGCCTGACATTGTTCTCCAAGACTTCGAGAAACAATTCATATTCGTGATCGAATTCTCGGTTTCGGCCGACTACAACATCACTGCCAAGGAGAAGGAAAAAGAGGAGAGATATCAAGACCTTAAAAGTTAATTGCAACGACTGTACCCAAAATATTCGGTTACAGTAATTGTTCTTGTGATCGGTGCTCTAGGAGGTGCGAAACTATCACTGGTCCGTAACCTTAAAGCCATTCCTGTGTGCCAAAAATATGCCAAGGCACTTTCGAGATGGATGCAGAAAGCTGTCACCCTTGGGTCGTTTCGTGTGCTCAGGGCACGCGAGGGTTTTGTTGGCCTGTCTTCGTAATTTCATCATACAACCCATCTTACGGTAGTGAGAAGTGGCTACAAGTGTGATTTGCTGCGGTTCTACTGGAAGCCGATGTCATTTTTAGATGGCAGTTGCTCCCAGTGAGACCCTGCCAAGGGTTTCTACTGAATATTGTTACAATAATTAATAAGCAGTCGCATAAAATCATCTAGGGATGGTCCCGAAGGAATAACTCCTAAGCAGAGACGTAAAAACCGTGCCTAAAGCTGAATGGCACCTGGGTTAGTTGTCTCAAACGGTGAATCTGGGATACCGGGCGACCTCTCAGAGTATGCAGCCTTATCCTTGCCTGCTTGGCTCTACAAGGATGGAGGAACCCTTTTCCCTAACTGTTCGTAGGAACAGCAATAATAACACCGACCATAGTTGTAGTAAGTGCGCTTCAAAACAATCGAACGCACAGGGCTACCGACAGTGGGTCGGACAACAATGCCGACTATCCTAGAGTTGGGGGAGCCAATCAAGACGGAGTCAATGCGATGGACCAGCAGAATCTCATTACTTTTAAGTGGAAGGATCGACTCCGGGACGACCTGCTGGAGTGCTATGATGCAAGTATGGACCCTGAACGAAAAGGTTACATTGCGCGACTGAATACTTTGCGGTGCGAGAAACACCCAGAGCTATGGCATTTTTCGCATAAACGTCTGCGAATTCGTGCCGAGGAACTACGAAAAAGGAGTCATATAAGCGGAATGCCTAGTCAACCGCAGCCAAAACAAGCCGGCAACAGAGAAAGGGAGGCGACACGTAGACCCACCGCGAGCAAACATCCAATAAAGAAAGAGCGATGCTTCAGGACCCGGAGAAACATCAACATTCAGGATTGTCTCAAGCCCAAAGATCTGGATGAACTAGATGACGAGCTTCGTGGAAATCTTTCCGAAGAATTTGATCTTTGGACCATCAATTGAAGTGCGTATAACGCAGCGAGAGTTTTGGCAGATGCATACCGTAAAATAAAACCATCGGTTGATCATAAAACTGAACATCAGGCAGCATATTGTTCACAGAATACGAGTAATATCTAGCGCTAGGAGAAGTCTTGAGCGGAGAGGGAGGTATCACAGAGAAAATCAACAGTTTACTGTGTTCCGTTTCCCCTCAGTTCCCGCGTTTCTTTCTTCCTGGGTTCGTTTTTCCTACGTTTCTCTTTTGCTGTGCTCCTGCTCTCCTCTATTTCCTTTTTTTCTGTATTCTTTTTCCTTTTTCCGGTGTTCACTTGTTAATAGTAGATTGACTGCTTTCACGATGATTTATTATAATAATTCAAAAATATAAAGCTTTTTTGGGTTTCAATCGTGTGCAAAACTACAAATCTTGCCGACGTGTCGTGAAAATTGCAGTTCACTTCTCCAGGGCTGACCTGAAACTGAAGTTTCAGATTATGTTGTTCTTATCTACATTCTTAACGATGCCTGTGATTGGCCAGAGCGACCCATCGTAGGGACTGCTCGAACTTTATTGGCCAATCAAGTCTTTTTTTTTAAGCCCGGGAGAACGGAAAGCCAAATCGGATTGGTATTATATCCGTTTTCCCTATTCATGTAATCAGGGTCTATGAGACCTGTAATAATAGCTGAAATATCGCTCGTAATCACTCCTTTTCCAATGTCATGCATAATGACATATATACTTCTTAATAAAGTCTCATCCTCAGAGGATTGTTTGTGTAGGAGATTTTTCGCTACATTGCACACTCTGTAAGGATGATTAGTAGAAAAACTTCTAACTAAACCTCGGATCTGATGTAAGCCTAAATTATTTGCAATGATTAACACCAAACTAATATAAATATCTGTCCCTTCCTTTGTTCTAACAATTGTTTTTTTTCTAACGCTTTCAATTCCTGGATTAAAGGTCTGAATGTAGCCTCATTACCGTGTTCCTCTAGATCAGTATTAAGTAAAAGGAGAGTTAAAAAAATATTCTCCAGTTTTGCTTTAACTTCAGGTGGCAGGCAGAATAGAGAGAAATAACCTGCACCCAATTTGTGAACACCTGCATGTGGTCCCATTCCGTTATTAGGATCATATTCGTCGAAGTAAAAGACAAGTGGTATTTTAAATTTGCCGGGGAACCGTAAACAAATCTGTAAGATCCAATACTTTCCCAAACTGCAGGCATTTCAAAAAAGGTTTGTAAGATTTTTGCTATTGATATATGTTGACCTTTTGCTTCACCCGGAACGAACGTATAAACACCATTAACGTATTTTCCTTCTAAAATGTCACTAATCTCGTAAGACTTTGGTGCTATGTAGCAAGAACTGTCTTTAAGGGTTTTTGTTCTCTTAGCACGTTTTCGAGCGTTAGGGAACTTTTACTATAAAAATGAGAGACATACGTCAAAGCCGAATCTTTCACGAATCTCTGGTGCTCAGTGGGAGATACATTATTAGAAGCATCTGAAAGACTTTCATTATCAGGTATTTCTAAAGGTATACTAACTAGAGGTTTTGTCGGAATAGGCTCAAGCAATTGAAGGTTCTGAAAACATGAATGCTATTGAATATTCTAGTACAATTTTCTTGCTTGTATAAATAGCGACTTTCACTATCATAT
>CAKNWW010344688.1:0-12206 GCA_932074435.1 Andricus kollari
GCATGGGAAATTGACCTAGCAAACTTGAGATCTTTGAAAAGTTACAATGATGATTTTTCATATCTAATGGTTGCCATTGATGTGTGAGGAAGATTGCCTGGGCTGAAACACTTCAAAGTAAAACTGCATCTGCGGTTAAAGAAGAATTTGAACTAATTCTTCTTATAACCGGTGAGAGAATACCAGTTTACCTATAGAGTATAAAGGAGAAAAAATTTATCGGTAAAGTTTTTCAAAAATTCTGGTCAGATCGTGAAATACAATGTCGCGTTATACGTGATCCAAGTATAAAGACCGCCATTGTTGAACTATTCAACCGTACTCTCAAGCAGCGTATGTGGCGGTACTTTACACACCCCAATACTCATCGATACATTGCTGTTCTTCAGCCAATAGTGTATGCATACAACAATGCTCGTCATTCAAGCATACGCAGGACCCCATCTACAGGCAATCTTCAGAATGCTGCTCAACTGCTGTAGCTTGTACAAATATACAGCGACGATTTGTAAACGAAACCGTCCGTAAAAAACGTACCTAAATACAGCGTGGGTGATGTTGTACGCATCAGTCGTGCTACAGAGCTAAAACCTCTACAATGAATGACAATTATCAGTTCTATCTCATTTTACCAAGTGATAGTAGTATGAAGTATTTTCCACAGAATATAATAACCCACGTTATCACACAACTTCCACATGAAATTCGACATCATGGTCGCTGGGTGGTTGTATTCACAGAGATTGAGTTTCCACGATCATTTATCCATGTGAGAGGTGCATCAAGCAAGGAAAATCGCATCTCAGTTGTATCAAAATCAATCGTAGAAAAAACAGGGCTCATTGAAAAATCTACAATTGAAAGCGTTCGAGTAAATGAGACTGGCAGTGTACATTTAGCCTTATCGGAAAATGCTGACAAACTACTCGGCAATAATACCATCTCAGCTGATGAAGATTTTGAACTGGAACTGTTTAAAGGAAAGTGGAAACGCTTAATTACAGCTTTCTTTCCACCCGGAGATTATTCAAAGTTTGATGACTTTATATATTTTGTAAATAACACTCCCGAAATAAATAAACATGCGGTTGTTAAACAAGAAAAAAGAAACAATAATTATATAAAACTGGAGAAAATATGTGAAGAGGATTGTAAAATTACGGATTGTCACTTTCACCATCCACCAAGTTTATCGAATGGTCTACCAAATAAACTTTTTGTCCATTGTTCACTGGAAATATAAAAACACCACTCTTGCGAGTCGTACCGATGGATATGAAAAATTATATTTTTTGATCCACCTAGGTGACAAACTTTTCACCACCTCATTATACACCCATTCTTCATACTTCACTTCGTACAATAGAAATAGATATAAGGGATCATCTGGGATTTGCGGTACCATTCGAGCTTGGCACCTCAACCGTGACACTTCATTTCATACGGATTAGGTAAACATGAGTCATTGCACAGATTACTATGCAACTCAAGTCCGAGGTGGAGAAATTTCTAAAATTTGCATTGGCTCTCATTATCAGAGAGGGCATGTTATAGGTAGTTTTCTCGGAGACTTGTTTCAACGAGTTTTACCATTTCTCTCACGTGTAGCCAGAGTAGTTGGAAATGAAGCACTGCGTCAAGAGAAAGACAAGTAAAAAATCTAACAGAAAAACACGAGCAAAAAGTACAGAAAGATCGGTAATTGACATATTTGGAAAGAAGAACAAAATGTCATTTTTACACTCATACTCGTAACAGTGCTTAAAATCGGAATTGGATCTCTTTTCCCTCCCTCCAACACACACATCCATGGAGCGCTCTCAGTGGATAGACTACAAACCAGTTTTATCTCTCACAGATGACATCAACTTTGTAGTTACAGGTCAGGGGGATAAGTTCATTGATCTTGCACATACAGTTCTAAGTGTTGAAGTCCAATTAATCACTCCTAAGAAAACTTTAGAAAACACTTCTGGTGTAAAATCCGTTGGTCCTATCAACAATTTACTGCATTCCATGGTTAATCAGGTGGATGTATACTTTAATCGGAAGCATGTATCGCCGTCAAATATTGCATATGCATACAGAGCGTAGATTGAATCTCTGTTCAACGATGGACCAGCAGCGAAAAAAGTCATCTCGCATCAGAATTATGGCCTGATGATGATCATTCATTCTGGTGTTCAAAGTGAAACCCTCGATAATATTATATTTGGTCAATTACCTAAAAGTGTCATTATTGGATTTTTCGAAAATGACTCATTCAGCGGTCATCGTGGTAAAAACACCTACAATTTCAAGCACTTTAATATCAATCATTTTTCTCTACCTGAATGGCATTCAAATCCCGAAAAAACCTTTGCAACCAGATTTCTGAAAAGGAAAGCTATACATTGATGCTTTCATACTCTGTTTTCCGGAACGGGAATTCATTTTCTGAACGAGTGAAATAATATTGATCGTTTTGATTACGCAAACGGATGCTGTCTCTTTGCATTTGATCTGACTCCAGATCTTTCTGCAAATTGTCAATTAACCTGGAATTTCGTTAAACATGACAGTCTTCGAATTGAACTCCGTGTAGAAGGAGCATTGCAGTAAACTATTAATTGTATAGTCTACGCTGAATGCGACAATGTCTTGAAAATGGACGCGTTCAGACAGGTTATAGTAGATTATAGCGTTTAAAACCTGTATAGACCGGTATAAACCTGTTTAACAGATCCGGTCTTCTCCATCAAATCACAAAACAACAGGCTAACCTGTTTCTATCATGGAACTGGATGGTTTGATGGAGATATCCCACTGAAGTTTTTATATTCAAACCTTCGAGAGGTTGCCAAAACTGCATCGCAGATTTACACACGTGGTCGGGATAAAGCCTCGCTTTTGCAAAAAATCACCAGCAGAAAAACCATTATCGGCTGCAATAGTCGTTAACACTCATGAGCACACTCAGCCTCGTTCTCACTGGTTCGAAATCCATATCAACGGAACGGGTAGAGGAACCTACTTTGGCAGTTACCGTCTCTTATTCGTCAACATCTTCATTGTGTACGTAGAAACTCCAGCCACTACAGATGGATCACCAAACAACTACAGAGGACCTCTTCAAATGTATGCGGTCAGTTTTGTATCATGTTTCTTCATCATATGTGTAATGGAGTTACTTTGCGCCATTTTACTAATATTTTTACGGACAATCTATTGAATAACGATCGCGTTGTTGTAAACTTTGACAAAAGACTGATAAACAAGCACACTAAAATGGATTAGAGCTCCAGACTCTAAACACGGCAGCAGGTGTGTTTGCTCACTACGAAATGAAAATCGGTTAGATTCATGTGTACAGTCATGTTTGTCGAAACTCGCGACTTTGTCCCTTTTTTAAATATTATATATGTATTGTATAGTAGATAAGTTTTGTTCTCTTCTCTCATGTGGAATAGCTAGTCTGAAATCGTCAAGTTTAGCATTTTCTCTTCGCTTGGATCCCTCTCTAATTTCTAATGAATCATCTCGCTACCTTACAAGTGTACTCTTATTCATAGAATAGAATTAAGAATTGAGATGTAATTTTGGTACTACGTTTCTCAGGAACCTATATTTATATACTTAGAATTAAGAATCTAGATGTAATTTATTTTTGATCCGTAATAAATGAAAAACACATGTAACCAAGCAAAATATGTTTTAATTAATTCACCTGTCCTGTAGCTTTAGTTGCTTATCAACGTTTCTTTTGAAGGCTTAATTTAGAAATAAGCCACTCTATTTTCCTAAGTCCAACATTAAGCAAATGTCAATTTATTTTGTTGCAATATTTGTATGAAATAATTTTCATTTGCGATATTTAGAAATAATTAATTTTTATAATATAAATCTCTTACACTAAAAAATTAGATTAGACACAAGACGCTCTACCTATCTTCTAAGTCTCACTTCCCGACACCCCCCCCCATTTTCCAGTCTTCATCCCTACTCTAAATTTCCCAAAGTGTGCGCCATCTGCCGACATAGGCGATTCGTACAAAACTTGTCGACTTCGATGTCGTTTATCTTACCTTGGAAACGTCCTGTCTCTTTTAAACCTTTGTGAACAGTGTTCTTTTTATTCACTTGAAATTGGGAAAAATTTGCCGTTACATACTTGACATAATAAATTAACACTCTATCGCGAAATGACTTAACGTCACGGAAGAACTGTCTGTTTTGACTAAAAATAATGCATAAGCTTTATAATCAAAATTGAAATGATCTATCAAACTGGCAGTCTGCGTTGATTGACCTGCTGTAACAAACTGACTGTTTGCATGACGTAAAAGACTAATTAATTAGTGGAAACGTAACAAATTAACTGGCTTACTGGACTAACTTGACGTAAAAAATGGAGAGGTGTATACGTTTTCTACATTTAAGGTATTAACAGGGTGAATACATACAAACAGTTATCAATGCGAAAAACACACGTAAGACAATTGACGATTCCTTAACTTCACTTTGATAAACTGCAAACGTGTGGAAATGCCTAACCTATTTGACCTCTCTGTTCTGTCATACTTTCAGGGCTCTACTTTAAAAACTAAATGGCAAAAATGGTATAACATCTGAAGAAACTTGGTTATCAGTTCTTCTGTGGTTCCTCAATTAAAAAAAAATCGTAAATCCGAATCCATTTCAAATGAGACACATTATACACTTGAAGCCGCAGAATCTTTTAGAGAAGAAATAGGTTTCTTTTAGACGAAATTATGCGATACGTATTTTTCCGATTTGAAGAAAAAAATCTTTCTGAGAAGTTATGCGTATTTGAACTTTGTTCTTTGCTTTTCAGAAGCCCCGAAATTTATTCTTTAAGCCTCTATAACTTTTGATCTAATTGAGATATGTATCTGTTTCTTATTTATTGTAATAGCATTTATTGTCTTCCTTCGCAATCGACTCGAAAGCTTGAAAAAGGTTTAAAATGAACAAAATGACGGCGGTTTTTCTGAAAAAATTAAAACTCGATTTTCTCAGAAATCCCACCTTTATATTTATTGCCATTTGTTTTTTAAATTAAACTTTAATAAGGAAGATATGTTGTGAATTTTATACAAGCTAATTAACTTTTGTGACCAGGAGAACTTTTTTCCATATAATGGTATTTTGTACTTTTTCTCGCAAGCAATAACAGAAACAAAAAATGTTAATATAACTCTGCTTAAAATGTCCGATAATATCCAATAGAACTCGGATAAGGCCCTGACAGTAACCTGATAATATATCCTGGCTCTATCCGGTTACTTATTTTCTATCTGGGAATCATTCGGGACTATCCAAGTTCTATCGGAAAATCGTGACCAATAATTTATTTTGAAAAGGCGACAGTATCCTTCTATACGGGTCGCATCCGGAGCACGGTTACACAAATTTATTCCCTCTAAGTCCAAACTAGCGTCTATCCGGGTCTATCAGGGACCACTCAGGTACAAGAAATTATTAAATGTCACATTTATGTGTTTCTACCCGGGACCTATCCGGGACATGGCACCAGAATTAGATTTCCTGTAAAGTAAAAAAATGCGTCTATACCGGGTCTATCCGGGACCAATCTGGGAGTATTTTCATCGATACTGAGACCACGTCCGAGAAAGTATGTTTTTTCATGTCTATCGGGGACCTATTCGGGACGTGGAATCAGAAGTTTATTTCAGCTGTAATGTGAAAAAAAAAATTGTCTGGGTCTATCCGGAACCAATCTGGGAGTATTTGCATCGATAAAGATACTAACTCCGATAAACTATATTTCAAGGGGCCTATCGGAGACCTATCCGGGACGTGATAGCAGACATTTTATGCGAGAACACTCGGATTCTCAAAGAGTATGATGAAAAAAAATTCATCTAAAAATTTGATCAAAATTGATTAATATTTAGAGGTCACTCAACGCAATTGTTTATTTTTGATAAATCCCGCACCCCAAATGCATTGCTATAAACAAATCGGTGTTTGATAGCGATGATTGTGTGTTGCTGAATTTAGTGAATTACAGTGAGATTTGAGGTGAGTTAATGGGCAGAGTGTGAAGGAAGGGTTTTTGGGGTGAATGATTGAATGTTCAAAGGCGGAGAATTTTGGTTCGATCGAAAGGTTTGTGAATAGGAAGAGGGACAGGGCGGAATGAGGACAAGGAAAGGCTGAGAAAGATAGAACAAAGAATGGAAAAGAAAGAGAGAGAAGAAAAAAAAGAACATAGTGATAAAGGGTCTAAGATTAGAAGGGAAGGAATTGAAGGAAGGAGTGAAAGGAAAGGAAACGTGAAATGGACAAAAAATGGTACTAGTAAAGCTAAAGAAAAGGGAACATAAAAGGGAAGTGGTGGCAAAGAAGAGGTTATTATATGGAAGCTCGGAGATAATAGAGGATGATTTGACATGGGTATAAAGGAAGAGTCAGTCAGGCAAATAGCGAAAGAGGAAAGAAGTAAGGGAAAAAGGACTTGGGTGAAGTATGGCAGAATACGGATTAAATGTATATAGTAGGATTGGGATGAAGGAAGGGAAAAATTAGTAAGAAATGAGATGCCGGAAACTAGGTGAGGAAGGAATGCAATAGCAATGTTTGTGGACTTAAACGCGGTGTTTGACTCATTAGACCGAGGCGAGATAGAAAAAGTTATGGTGAAAAAGGGTATACGTAAGAGAGCAAGTAGGAGATAATTTCTGGTTGGTGAGAGGAGTAAGGCAAGGGTGTCCTCTGAGCCCACTTTTATTTAATATATTAATATCAGACTTGGAAGAAGAAATGAAGAGAAAAGGGGATGGCGGGGTTCATTACTGTATTGGAGAAATACTTAGATGAGAAAAAGTTAAATTTAAATGTAGAAAAAACAAAGATAATGAGGTTTAGAAAAGGAGGAGGAAGAAAGAAAGAAAGAATGGACGGGGAGATGGAAGGGAATGCAATTAGAAGAAGTGAAAGAGTTTAAATATCTGGGATATACTTTGCAGACAAATAGAGATCATAGTGCTCATATGATAGTATAATATAATAGTATGGGGAATAGGAAAAAGAAGGTTAAAAAAAATTGGAGAAGGAGAATGTGGTTATTTGATACGCTGGTATGGCCAGTATTAGGGCTATGGAGCAGAAATATGGAAATCAAAATAAAGCAAAGAGACGCCGGGATATATGGTGAGAGAGGAGGCGCAGATGGATAAATTAAACACTAGAGCGGGAAAGAGGGCATGGAATTTTGACACGAAGCTGTGAGAGGGAAAGGGAGGGGAGTTTGCGAGAAAGTGTTTCATAGAGGTAGAAGAAAGGAGAGGATGGGTGATGGAATTAATGAGATGTGGAGAAGAAAGCAGGGAGTTCTTTAAGGCTAGACATATAGAAGACAGGACTGCAGTAAACTATGAAGAAGTGGAAAAAAGGGAGAGGGAAAGACAATTAATATAAATATGGCGGATGATTGAGGAATAAAAATATAATAAATAGTACAAGATAATAAAAAAGGATGGAGTACCAAAGTATTTAGAAAAGGGATGGGGCGAGAAAAGATGGAACAGAATAGCAAGGTTTAGATTGGGAAAAGAGGTAAGGACAGGTATGTATTGGGCAGAAAAAGAGAACAGGAAGTCCAGAATCTGTGAATGGGAAGAGGAAACATGGGAACATGTATGGCAAGGACGTAGGAGAGGAATGGAAGATAAAGGAAGCTGGCAAGAGAATGTTGTAAAGATTCTAGGCGAGGGTACTTTGGGGGAAGAGTGGATGAAGGATTTAGAGGGTGCTAGGGGAGCGAATGAGGAAGAATGAAAGAATGGATCCAAACAAAAAATGGTAAAATTGAGGTACAAGAGAAGTGAAAGAAAAAGGAAACGGAAGTCGCTTAAATTAGAAGCGTAATGATTTGTAAGTAATGTTTATGTAATAGCACAAGTAGATTAAGATGCGTTTGCGTTATCGCTCTCTCTCTCTCTCTCTCTCGCTTGCACTCTCGCTTTCGATCACTCGCTCACTCGTTCACTAAAACGTCCCAAATTGCGCGTTCGTCAAAAATAGAAATAAGGTTCTAGATATAAGATTTTCTGTAAATAGGTGTAAATAACTGTAAATAGTAAGGATAAGATTTTATAAAATATGCAGACGAGACGGAAGGATTGGAAGAAGTGGAAGTCATGTAAACTCTTAGGAGACACATTATGAATAAAGAAGAAGAAGAAATATCTGAATTTTTTTTTGGTGCACCCTTAATGATTGTTCTAACAAATAATGTTGACCTGATTCCAAAAATTGTTTATGATAATGAGTAAAAAATTATTACTTATTAAATAAATGGCTTGGTTAACAAATAATGTTTGCAACAATTTCTTTTCTTCCAAAATCTGTAAAAACATTGATAATAAATCTACAAACAGTTACGTATCGATTAGCCAAAACACTCGCCCTCATTGTTAAATATTATTATTTGTCGGAAAATATTAGATCTTTGAGTTATTTTCCCGACACATCTACCAGAAGATACATTTTATTACCATGGATAAGAATATTGCTGAAAGTTGATGGGATCAATTATAACTATTTTGGGCCATTTTTCCTTGTTTTTAACAGAGAATGGAATTTTTTTATACAGTTGAGAGAGGTAGGAAAGAAAAAGTAATATTGCAAAACATTCTCATTTCATCTTGTTAGTGTTCACACAGGAATTGTTCGGAAAATTATCATGAACGATCATGTGAATTATGTATATCGCGCACTGGAGTAGAATTGATTTCTGTGGAATTCGAAACAGTTTTGCATGATTAGGAAAAACGAAAAGTTCCTTATTCCATATGGGCATATGCGTAGAAAATGATACATTCTGAAGGCAATTTTTTTTTTCATATTAAACAATGAGGGCGAGTGTTTTAGCGAATAGATAATTGTTTGTAGACCTATTACCAATTTTTTTACATTGATCTTTGTATGAAATACGCTTGCTTGTTTATAGCAATGCATTTGAGTTGCGTGATTCTTCGAAAATAAACAATTGCGTAATGTCGTAACTATACGGATTAATTTATTATTATCAGGAAAACATTCTGCAAAAGTATCAATCAAGTTTTCAGCATGACTTAAATAGATATAAAAGTGCTCTTGGATCCCTGAATATGGGTACAATGTTGTTCACATTTAGCTTTAAAGATAGAATATTTCAATTTCAAGAATAATATTGCTAAAACTAGAATCATTAGATTTTTTTATGCTAGAAAATCTTATTAAAATTTAAATATTTGTTAGTTATAATAAATCTGAAAGTAACATTTTTATATGCATATAAGCCGCACCTTTCTTTTTTTGGAGCTTTGAAATCGAGGTGCGGCTTATGATCGGATGCAATTTATCAAGGTTTTTTCAATATTTCGAGCTTCTAAAATCGGAATGCCGATTATAATTTTGTGCTGCTTCTATGGATGTAAATTCGGTAATAAATCCTTTAAATTTTGAAGCTTCACGATTTGAACAAAAATCACTAATATGTGTAATACAACCAAATAAAAAAATATATTCCTAAGTTAGCCCTGGCTTTTCAGTAAAACAGCTTGACTGAGATTTTGTCGACCAGATCCAAGCGGGTGTGATTTTTCAATGCGTTTGAGCGTGCGATTATGCTTTTAAGTGACCGTGTGTGCAATTGTGCAATTTAAAGAATAAATTAATTGCAGTGATAATATTCTATAAAACCATTTTTGTTGTTGCAAATTTATCATTATATTACCGGATAGGACCCGGATAAATTCTTCACAGCGTCCCCTAAAGTCCCAGATAGGCTAGGATACAACCCCGTTACAAAACCCCGAAGTTTGCTGGATAGGTCCAGATAGATTCCCCAGTCTATCCGGGTTCTATCCGGCATTTTAAGCAGGGAAAGTTTGCACGTCTAAAAAAGTTCTATGAAAAATAACTCTTTTCCTTTTCCAATATATTTAATCGTTTACGAGAAAAATTAAAAAATTATATTTTTGGGAAAATAAATTCACCCGGCACTCAAAAATGATTAAGCCCGCGTAAAGCTTAAACGTGTCTTCCTTATATACGCCGAAATTCTAAAAATAATGTGGCATAACTTGTTAGAAAAACTTTTCTTGCATTCGGAAAAATACGTATCGCCTAATTTCCTCTAAAAAACCATATGTTTTGTTCCCGAGAGATTCTGCGGTTTTAAATGTAGAACCTGTCTGATTTGAAATTAGTACGATCCTAAGAAAATTTTAGCTGTTAAGGTACACGGTGAAAAATAAAAAGTAAAAAATTTGGTCTACACTGCTGATAGTGCAGTAACACATTACTGAACTGGCGTTGTTATGTACATGATAAAAATGTTTAATATGAAGAACCTGTAAAAGAGCTCTAACTAATATAATGTACCGAAGGTTCAAGTTGCCAAATTAATATTATTAATTTGTCAAATTTTGTGGGATCATGGTTACCATCTTATTAATTCAAGACATTTCCTTCTACGCCTGTCCTGATACCGTTGAATCTCAATGATGAAAAAGGTGTTTTTTTGAATAACTGACGCACTGACTCTACTTTTAATTTTAATTTATTCAAATTAAAATAAACTGAGATAGAAAACAAATTGTCGAATTCCCAAGAAATCAAGAAAACTAAGGTGATTTCATATTCGACTTACCCTAACTTACAGCTAATGCTGGAATCAATTTGCCAGAAAGAAGGAAGGAGCGGGCAAGGGTGAGATTTCTCGTTTTTGGGATAGGATGTCATTTGTCAGGTTCACACCTTTTCCTGGACCGTCGCACTTCGTAGAGAACTGCAGTGGGCCATATTCGCCGTTTCTATTCTGGGTGCACTAAGCTGATTTGCAGAATCGACACATCGACACACTTAAATTCGCGTTCAATCGTAAATCTGTCTGGGTGAGACAATTAAATTTATCAAATTAGGTCCGATGACCTAATCAAAAATAAGGGGTCGAGTCGGTGGTACCGTTTGGAAACGTAGCTCCTGGCCAGTGCAGTGACTAACTTTAATTATTAATCACGTCGCGGTACAGCTCAGTTACGCGTCGTGTGTAGACGGACAAGAGAAACCGTGTTTTTCCGGATTCCATAATACTTCTAGTCGATACAAGAAGTAGTAATGAAGTGCCATGAGAATTTTGAGTGTGAACGACTCGAAAATACGAATGCATAGGTGAGGTAGGGCATTCTTGCCAGCATTGCTAATTTTGATTGGATGGTAGTTGTCAAGCGACAATTTGGAAAAGAACCATGAAAGGAAGCTATATTTCAAATTAAAATTTCAAAGTAAAAATAGTCACCGTAGACACCTACCCACTATTCTATTTTATATCGGTATAACTACAGATATAGTCAACAACCCCATAAGAGCAACCCTAGTACATTTAACAAACCCCTTCTGAGCTGCCTTCAACTAAAACGAGAAAACATTTTTAAATGAAAATTAGTCATTCCAGGCACCTTGCCAAGACTTTATTTTGTATCCTCATCTTTATTGTAACTTTTAGCAACCCCAAAAAATTTCCCCTAGTACATTTTTCAAACCTCGTCTCAGCTGCCTGCAACTATAAGAGCTAAAAATTTTCAAATTAAAAATAATCACCCTAGGCATCTACTAGAGTCTTCTGTAGGTGTTTGGGGTGATTATTTTTAATCCCCTAAAAAAATATTTTGTAACTTTTAATACATGCGTATACTAGTGAGAGACGATTGAATGACTTATTGTAATGATTAATCATCTAACTAGGAATGGATCAGTCCTCATTTGCGTACATATGTATTAAGTATTTCCAAAATATATTTTTTATCAAACTTTCCTTTGAGAAAGAACAATTGTCGCCTATTCTATTGGCAAGGGCATCGTCAAAACATTTTTATCAGGGGTGTGTTCGCCTCATTTGAGCACATATGTATAGAAAATTACTGGTAATTCTTTCTTAACTTGTTATTCATCAAGGCAGAGAACCGTGGTCGAATGAGTTTGATGACATCTTTTATTATGTTCGCTAAGTAAAGAAACCTCATTACAAGGTAAAATTAAAAAAAAAAGTAACTTGGTGCTTTTTGTTAAAGCCATTTTTTTAATGGAACTTCATCGACATTTCTTGTAACTTTCACAAAAATAAAAATGGGAAAGACTAATGAATTTAAAATAAATCAAAGCTTATTCTAATGAATTCAGAAGTGTTAAAAAAT
>CAKNWW010344691.1:0-15158 GCA_932074435.1 Andricus kollari
CGGTCCTACCAAAATATGATCAGGAAGACTAGTCGCGAATCGCAGACTGACTTTGTCAGTCTCGAGGGCAATCGCGATCCGTAGGGTGTTGTCTACAAGACATATATCAGGACAACCAAGACTAGTACTGACACTATACTCTGCACGGTCAGAGATGAGCAGGGTTTGCCCGTGAACTCCGTACGCGAGGGCGCTGACCTTTTTACGAAGGCCTTCGTCCCCGACGAGTCTGGGGAAGTGCACCTCCCTGATGATGTCGATGACATCATTGAGGAAACAGCCTATGACGAGCAGCCATTCACCATGCAGGAGACGTGGGATGTTGTTCGGGTATTACCGAACAACAAGGCCCCGGGTCCCGACAATGTCGAGGTCATCACGATTAAGATGGCCTGGCCATTCTTGGGTCCTGTGTTCCTCTGTCTGGTGAATGCTTGCTTGCGGCTGGGTGTCTTTCCTAGAATATGGAAGGAGGGTGAACTTTGCATCATCCCCAGGGGCCGTGACAAGGATAAGACCCTTGTGCGTTCGTACCGACCCGTGTGCTTCCTTTCGGCTTTTGGAAAAATCTTCGAGCGCTTGTTGCTTGGAAGGATGAGGAAGACTGTTCTCGGCCCTGGCAAGATCTCGGATCGCCAGTTCGGCTTTATGAGAGGCAGATCAACAGAAGATGCCATCTGTGACATTCGGAGGATAGTGGATGAGCATGATGAATGTCTCGTGCTCTCCCTTCTCTTCGATATCACGGGTGCTTTCGATAATGTTAGATGGCCACTAGTGATCCGGGGCCTTAAGAAGCGTGGATGTCCCCAGAATGTCCTTAGCGTTCTCGAGCACTATTTTAGTGATCGGCAAATGAGGATATCGTGGAACGGGGGCAATGTTTCAAAGCCCGCGACCAGGGGCTGCCCCCAAGGGTCAGTACTTGGTCCATGTGCTTGGAACATTGTCTTCGATGATGTCCTCAGGCAATCGTTGCTGCGAACTCGAGGAGAAGCCTCGAAGAGAAGGCACAACTCGTTGTGGATGCCATCGCTCGGTGGTGTCGAGACGCTGGGTTGGAGCTTTCCGGGACTAAGACGGAGATGGTCTTCCTCAGGTATACAAAGCACGAGAAAGAAATTTCGAGAGCTCGAAGAATCGGATCCAGGTCTAATCGGAGGGAGCCTGCGTATGGGTCGGCCTTGAACATCAGGGCACCCGTGGTCAAGGTGAACGGGAGGTCGATCTCGCTGAAGACTAGCGTGCGAACTCTTGGAGTCCACCTTGACCAGGGCCTGAAGGTCGGGACTCACTGCAGAGTGACCTCTGATAAGTTGAAAAAAATAACAGCAGCCATCCGACGCGTCGCTCCAAGTAAATGGGGAATAAGCTACCGCACGATGAAAATCCTCTACAGTGGCTTGTTCAAAGCCATTGCAGGTTACGCCGCGGCCGGATGGTTTGACCTGACGACTGTACACGACAGACGAAGGCTCAAATCTGCCCAGAGGCAGGCCCTTATAGCGATGACCAGGGCCTACAGGACAGCTTCAACCGAAGCGTTATGCGTTTTGGCGGGCGAGGTGCCAATCAGCCTCTTCCTGACTCAGCGGGTTGCGCAGTATAACCTACGAAAAGGCCGGGACGTCCATGTTGCTGATATAAAAATTGAGTCGGATCAGCTTGGTGACGACTCGGCCTCCCTCGTTGACCGAAAAATAAAGGATCTGTGGCAGCACCAATGGTCGGCTTCCTCGGATGGTAGGATAACATATGAATGTTTTCCTGAAATCCGGGGAAGACTTGACAGCACCTGGATTACTCCGGAGTAGCACGTATCGCAGTTCCTGACTGGTCACGGAGATTTTTCTGCCAAACTTTGGCAGATGAAACTCGGTGACGGTCCAGTGTGCGAATGTGGTGCTCCCGAGGAAACCATGGTGCACGTGCTCACGGAATGCCCGCGATTCTCCGAGCGGCATTCCGGGGACAACAGACGACACGTGACGAATGACAGATCCTAGTGAAGAAGTGGAGCCCTTAATGGCTCGGGGGCGGAACCTCCACGAGGTCCACGCTGGATACTTTGCTTGGGAGTGTCTGGCGATGTCATTGGCATCCCCGGGCACTAACAAGCAATGCTAACCGTCCCTCCTCCTTCTGAGGCACTTCGCCTTCTGCCCACTTTGGTTCGAACGGACCTTACAGTGGGAATTTTTCCTTCCTCTAACCTTCCATGACAACTTAAATGATTTGGACTTGTCCTTTCATTCATGTTTTCATGGCTGTGCAGTGTTTTCGCGTGATAGAGGATAGTGAGCTTTTCCCTCAACTTCTTGAGGGATTTAACATCGGGAGTTATAGGCCGTGCGGCCCCAGGCATCCCACGTGGCCTTAAAACCACGTCAGCTACAACCTTGTCCCTATCCGATAAGTTGTGTTTTGTATTTTGGCAACTACAACACCTTGCATAATAAGATGGTGGCCTTATAAAGCGATATCGAACCGAGACCAAACACGTTTAGCATTTAATGCTTAATTTTGGGAGAAGAGTGGCTTGGAACACTCTTCGACGTCGATCAGAAAAACGTTGGCTTCGGCCTAACCGGGCAGCAGGACGCTTTCGTAGAGACGGTCACTTGAGTCCTCCTTTGTGAGGAGCGGTGTATAGCCCTCGGGCCAACGTAACCGTATGTCCTTTAGGACATCGAATAACAATATTCCCACTGTCCCTATCCGATATCTAGCGAAACCACTGCCAAGGGAACGGGCTTGGAAAAATTGGCGAGAAGAAAGACCTCGTCAAGTTTGTGGAGCTTTTGCAATTGTCAGTGTACCGATCGCACTCCTTCCTGCGGTGCAAGATGAAAACGATTTCATGCCTGGAGATTCCGATCTTTGAGTTTGGAAGGCGGCAAATGTGCGAAGGTCCTGTGTGCTTTGGATCGGTTTGTTGGATGGGTTTTTTTTTATGGGAAGATCTTTATCGGTAGAGAGGGACCTGAGGGGAATCCGCGGATGCGCAAAAATGATTAGAAGCACACACAACTTGAAAAAGCGTGTGGGGAAGCTACAACCTCCATCGCGGGTCTCCCCTGGTAGCGCACTGGGGAATGCCTCCCAGATTTGGGTGGTATCGGGGAAATCAAATACTCGAGGCGGAAAAAATTGTAGCTAAGGGTGGGAACCCTGAAAAATAAATCTTACATTAAATGGAAATGAGTAGTGTTGAAAAACAATTACCCCACGGAGGTGATAATCCTCCCGTTAGTTCCGATCGGGTGAAAGCCCTGATGGCTAACGCCGGCCCCTCGGAGTGTGGGGAGGGCCAACAACACATAGAAACATCAGAGATGGAGCATTCTGGAGAAAGGCAAAAAACCAAGATATCGAGGAAAGATCTTGATCAGTCCTTAGAGGACACAGACCTTAAGGAATTTGCAGTTAACGCACACGAGGCAAACATGCAAGCCAAACTTATTGAAGAGGAAATTAGATCAATCCTCATAAATGACCCGTCAAAGAGAATGTCTCAAGATCGGCAGAATAGCTTAATGAGATTAGTGGGAAATCTCACGAGAACGATCACGGATATAGCCATCAAGAATGCGTATCTGGCCGGTTTAATGGAGGGAATGAGCCGGGAGAGAGAAAGTGTGAGCTGAAATTGGATAAGCTCCTTAAAGATGGAGAGAACAAACCGAGGACATTCGCCCAAGTTGCGAACTCTATGCCAAAAGGCACCATTCCCACAATTACCGGTAGACCAAGGAAAGTCCCACAACTTTCACAGATAGCGATTATAAAACCGTCAGGTGATAATAACAAAGAGACAAGTGAGGAGACTAAGGCAAAAATCATGGGTCTCATTGACCCGGGCCAAAGCAAACTTAAGATTAAAGGCTTAAGGTTAAGAAGAGATGGTGGACTACTGGTCGAAGCAGCAACAGCAGATGATCTTAATAAAATCATGGATAGCAAGCCCCTGAAGGACGAAGGCTATACGATAACCAGATCGGGATCATTAAACCCCAAACTGGTCATCTTCGATGTGCCACGGGCGTTGAAAGAAGAGGAAATAATCAGAACTATTTTTGATCAGAACGAGGAAACGCTACAAGGTGTTACAAGAGAGGAGCTAATTGCGAATTTCAGACCTCGTTTCATGATAGGTAGGAGGAGGGAAGACCTGACAAACTGGGTGGTAGAAGTATCCCCGAAAATCAGGTCACTCCTGAGACGAGAGGACAGTGTAAGATTGTACGTTGGTTTCCAGTCCTGTAAAGTGCAAGACTTTAGAGGTGTGACTAGATGCTTTAAGTGTCAGTCATACAGGCACATTCAGAAGTTCTGTACCGACAAAGATAGAACATGTGGGTTCTGCGCGTACGTGGGCCACATGGGGGAGGAGTGTCCTGAAAGGAAGGCGAATAAGCCGGCCTGATGCCCAGCCTGTAAAAAGGCTAAGAAAAATTTTCATCGCGCAGGGGGTGACAAGAAATGTCCGGCCTACAAGACAGCACTGGATCGGATGATACAGCGCACAAATTATGGGCCGCAGTAAAGATTCGGACCAGAGCGGATTGAATATTGTTCAACTTAACGGTGGCAGAGGGAAAAAGATTAGTTCTGAAATCAGAGGATACGTGGATGAGAATCACATAGACATCTTGCTTCTGCAGGAGCCTCATAGTATAGGTGGGAAGGTAACTAGCTTCGGGCAAGGTGTTCAAATACTGACGGGTGGAAAGAACGGCCGACCATGGTCTGCGATTATCATATTTAATAATAATCTGACGATTATGAGACTTGACCACCTCAGTTGTGAGCACATAGTGTGTGCACAGGTTGAGAGTGGTTCTATTTCGACATACTTGGTTAGTGCGTACTTCCAGTTCTCGCACGGAATAGATCCGTACATAGAACGATTGAGAAAGGTCTTAATGGCTCTAAAAGGCAAGAGAATCATTTTGGGGATAGATGCAAATGCTCTGTCTCCGCTTTGGTATTCAAAAGGCACAAACGATAGAGGTAGAAAAATGGAAGACTTTCTGATTGAAATGGGTATTTTCGTTTGCAACAGACAGAGTGCTCTCAGTACTTTCTCGGGTGTTAATGGAGAAAGTAATATCGATATTACGCTTACAACGGAGTCAGCAATTAATATGATTCGTAGCTGGGAGGTCATGGGTAGTTGGACATCGAGCGATCACAATGCTATTGTGATCGAGGTCAGGTCATCTGAAGACAATACTGGATACCACAGAGAAAAATCACCTATCTCTAGACTCATGGTAGACAAGGCTGACTGGGAGAAATTTGACGATACACTTAAGAGTCTACTTGAGAATCTTACATCAAATGTCTGTTCAAATAAAGAGGAAGTTATTGCGATGGCTAGAAATATGAGAGAATCCCTGATTAAGGCGTCAAAAGCTGCCATCCCGTGCAAGGGAAATAGAAAAATCGGTACAAGGTGGTGGAAGTCGGAACTGACGGAACTCAAGAGAGCTACTTACCGAGCCCGAAGAAAGAGCCAGACGATCGAAATCGGATAGGTTTTCCGCACTATTCGAAGAGTACTATAGGGCTAAGCGCTTATATGATACTCAGGTAGAACACACGAGGAATACAAGTTGGAAAGATTATATCTCGAAGGCTTCCGCTAAGCCGTGGGGTTATGCATATAAGATGGCATGCCAGTGACTGAGGGTTCATACTGTAATAAGCTCGATTCAGAGCGAGATTGGTTGGGACTCTGTCGAAGTTTCAGTGGTCAAGAGAGCCTACAACCAATTGAGAACATGTATGGTAAAATTGTTTAATGGCTGTCTTCACTTTGGTGTAATACCGAATGAATGGAAGCGGTCATGTGTGGTCACATTATTGAAGTCTCCAGAGAAGGTCCTAACAGACCCACGCTCCTACAGACCAATATGCCTGTTGCCTGTCTTGGGAAAGGTTCTGAAGGGTTTGATCCTCAAAAGACTGAAACCGAAAGTAGAGGCAAAGTTATCAGACTCGCAGTTTGGCTTCAGAAGTGGAAGATCCACGGAAGATGCCATAAGAAAACTTCTTCAAGATCTAAAGGCAAGTTCAGCAAAATATGTGATGGGTATTTCTCTGGACATTAAGGGCGCCTTCAACAACTTATGGTGGCCGGATATCATTCAGGAGCTCAAAAACATGGGCATATCAAATGATATAATAGGTTTAATCCAGGATTACTTACTAGGAAGAGCCGTTATGATTCGTACCAGCTCGGGACAAGTGGTTAGAGAGGTGAATAAGGGTTGCCCTCAAGGTTCGCTAATCGGTCCACTTATGTGGAACTTAGTCTTCGACGGACTACTGCGGAAATTGGAAGAGGCTGGTTATAAAGTCACAGCCTATGCTGACGATGGAGCAATCCAAATAGAGGGAGATACTAAATGCGACCTACAAGAAGCCGGGCAAGTGGCTATCAATATAGTTGACGATTGGTGTGAAGCACATAAAATGAAGCTATCGAAGGAGAAAACGGTGATAATGCTGTTAAAGGGAACCCTTAATATGGCGAAACCCCCAGCCATCTATCAAAAAGGCGGAAAATTAAAATCGGTTGACGAATTCCAATATCTTGGAGTTACCCTTTCGAGTGGAGTGATGGGTCTAAAAATCGGCAGACACATTGACAACATAGCCGGCAAGAGCAGGAATCTCTTCAACGGTTTGAGAAGAATCGCTAAGAGAGACTGGGGCCTGGGCTATCGAGCATTGAAAATCGTATATAAAAGACTATTCGTGGCAATCGTTACATACGGTATAGCCGCCTGGGGACACATGCCGAAGAAAAAGCACTGGAGGACTCTTGCATTGGCTCAAAGACATGCCCTCATTGGGGTAACAAGAGCATACCGAACCGTGTCGACGGAAGCAGTTCAAGTCATCGCAGGTGTATTACCGATCCAGCTAGAGGCAGAAAAAAGGATAAAAGCATTCCATCTACGTAAAGGAATCTCCTTTGAGATTGGAAATTGGTCGTACCGACCTACAGAAGACAGAGGAAGTCCTACAGGGTGGAATGAAGACGCCAGAAAGAAGCCAAAGAGAGGGTTCTCACAAGTCTATTGGATAGATGGCAAACTGAGTGGGAAACATCAACTAAGGGAAGAGCCACGTTTGAATTTTTCCCAAACATCAGGAGGAGACTTCAGAAAATTTGGATCACAGTTAACCACTATACTAGCCAACTGTTGACTGGTCACGGCAATTTCAGAGTTAAGCTGGCTTCAATGAAGCTAGTAGACTCGGGAATCTGCACGTGCGGAGAAATGGATACATACCAACACGTTATCCTGCAATGCCACAGGTGGGACACGGAAAGAAACATATACGCTGGCTACTTGGAGAGTATGGGTTTGTCTCTGAACGCAATAAGCGAATCACTGATGGATGAAGAGGTCTTCTATGAGTTCGAGCAATTCGCTACAGTCACATTAAAGAAGAAAGAAGAAGAAGACGCAGAAGAAATAGACGGACATTGACAGAAAGGACATTTTAAACTTACTCGGCTCGACTAGGATACGAGGGGGGGACAGCGCGGGTGGGGGCGGATTCCCTGAGTGGTCTGTTCATTGACGGACTGCTCGGGGGGCCCGCCGCGTTTCGCGTATGTTCGCCCTCTGTATGCCTTAGAGCCTTTGAGATTAAATATAAAAATATATAAATATAAACCTTATCGCCGGGTTAAGAGGACAGAATAGCTCCATGGAAGTATGAAGGCTAAAAAAAAAAGGAAACCTTTTTATGAAAGTGGATGCGAGTCGTACGGCAAAAAGAAGGACTCAGGAGGATAAAACCTCTAGAGTCGCGCCACGGCGGCAGAGCCAGAGGACTGGTCCTCTGGGCGGGAGCCTCCAAGCGGCTTTCCCCGGGTGCACTCTCTTGGGAGTGTAGCTGATGCCCGGAAATCTATTGTGAGAACTCTGCTAAGCTAATTTTTCCAAATCCGGGGCGACTCCCTGCTGGTGGAACTGGATAGTAGAGATAAGAGAAACGAAATAGCAAAAGATTTAATAGTTCGCGCGGAAACAACGTAGAGTAAAGTAAGTAGTTGTAATAAAAAGTTGATTGAGCTTGATTGAAAGAGACCAAAACAAACACCGGAGAAAAGTAAATTCAGTAAATATAAAAATTAGTGTTAAAGTTTAAAAGTTCAAACCGCTGGTATATTGAAAGATAAGGAACAGCGGAAGATAACAATTAAATTAAAAAATTGTAAATTAAGGTAATTTCCCACTGTCCCTATCCGATTTCGCCTACGGCGGGAGTATGTTCTGGACTTGAACAGTGAGTACAACGTCTGACCAGTGTGTTTACTGTGAGGGACTGTGCGTGAGTGCTTCTCGATCGTCATCAGTCGAAGGTGTTAGAAAGAATTGCTTCATGAGAAGCTAATGCATGTGAGAAACTAATACGCGTGGAATTAGCTTGTACATACGTACTTAATACTTAATAGTCTTCCCGTTAAATTTTATTACCGTTCGATGTTTTTCCGAACAATTGCTAGACTTCTTATTACGACTTCGCATACTCATCTTATCCCTTCGAACGCGTCCCTCTTTAATCACGCTTGCTAGCTGACTAAACGGCTTCAGAGACCTAGGTATATATTTGACATACATGATCGCCATCTTGCATTTCACCGATTAATTTGACCAATTTAACTAGCAGGGAATCAAATACTATATTCCAGCAACTTGGCCCAAGCACTGATCCCTGTGGGCATCCACGAGAGGTCTTTTTAGAAACTGTTCTCCCTCCTCCCCAAGAGAGAGACACCGCCCTATCACCAAAATAACTTGTCATCAATTTATAGAGGTTCTTCGGACAAGCTCTCTACCTTAGGCCCTCCAAGATCATCGACCAGAATACGTTGTCAAACGCTCCAGTGATGTCAAAGAAGATCCCTAGAACATATGGCTCCTCGCAGATGCCACTCATGTTTCTGAAATCAATCAAAGCGTCCTCAGTAGATCGCCCAATTCTGAAACCAAACTGCCTGTCTGAAAGCTTTTCATCAGTCAGGACAGTTCTATTTAACTTTTTCAATATTAATTTTTCGAGCAGCTTCCCGAGTACCACCCCCCTTATAAAGTGCTCTGAGTAATCCCTGCTTCCAGACAGCCGGGAAAACTCCATTTCTTAGGCACGCATTCAAAAGCTTGACCAGCACGTCACCCACAATCGGACAAGCCATCTTCAGCACTTCAACTTCCACCAAGTCAAGTCCTGGGGCCTTTCCATTTGGCAGAGACCTAACAGCTGCAGCCACCTCCTCCGTGGAGAAATCTTGTTGATCCATCAAAGGAGGCGGATACTCGCCACCATCGCCACCATCAGGATTTACCGATTCGGTAGGAGGCGCATCCGGTACCAGGACATCTAGTATTACCTTTGCAGTTTATTCTGCTGTTTTCGTGTACCCTGCTTGTGTTTTCATGTTCCCGTGTACCTGCTCTACCCGAAGCTTATCAGCTTGTAGTTTGTAACATACACCCCACGGATTTTTATTGCCCTCTTCCGTTACAAACTTCCTAAAACTATTTTTCTTTGCATTGTGTACTGATTTCCTCTATTGTTTGGTGACACGCTTTCGGTCCTGTGTAATGTAAATGTATTCTACAACTTTTTTTATGTCCGAGCTTTGTGTGTTCCTAACATAGTGCCGAAGCTTCTGAAACCGTCTAACCGTCTTAATTTTCTCCTTTTTAAGCTGCGTTAACCTGACAGTCCACCACGGGGAACACCTATATTGCCACTTCTTCCTTGGCATAGCTACCTCACAAGCCCTAATGATCTCTCTAGTGAAACTCTTCGCGTATTCTTCTATATCACTATTTGATTCTAATGGGGCCTGGATAGAATTGCATTAAGCGATGCTTTAAGGCTCCCATCAAACTTTGGCCTGTCCACCTTCTTGAAAAGAAACCGTCCAGGCCTCCGTTCGGAAGGTTGTCCCATTCCTCCAAGGTTGAATCTCGCATTACTCGAGATTCGTATTTCGATAAACCTATGATCACTTGTTGTGAAACCATCTAACACTGTCCACTGTGTAATATGTTTGTACATATTTCTGGATACTAGTGTCAAATCTATGTAAGTCTCATTGCCACCGTGACAACAAGTTGCTAACTGGGCAGGGTCATTGAGAAATCTCAAATCATACTGCCCGATGAACTCCTCCACTGCCAAGCCCTCTTCATCAGTAACGCTACTTCCCCAGGACGGGGATTTCGCGTTAGCATCCATCGAGATAATAAACCGCTCACCCCTCAACCCTCTAAGGACTGAGCCCAGATGGTCAAGGTGCGGCTCGATCGGATCCTCAAACTGGAAATAGCATGAGATCGCATAGAAAGAGCCGCACGGTGCGGTCACCTGAGCACAGACACAATGTTCTGTGGTGAGGTGACGCAACACGGTCATATTCACATTTTCTTTGAGTGCCATGATGGCAGCCTTGGGCACACCCTCGGCATAAGCCACCTTGGCCGATGATCCTAAACCCGCAACTCTTTTCTGCGCACAAAGATAGGGCTCTTGCATAAGAAGCAAGTCAACCCCGTGCTCAACTACTTCATTCCTAATTTCGCCTGTAACCTTACTGTCGTGATTCAAATTGTGTTGCCACAAGATGAATTCACTTCCTACCCTAAGCCCAGTTCTAACATTTTTCAAAGCGCCCATTTCCGCGGACCTAACGAATATAACAGGGGAGCTGTCCATCAAACCAGAGGCAAGTCCAGATGTTGGGCAGTGTGAATTGTGGCTAGCTCAGGTACTGGAGCCAGCGGGATTGTGGTCAAGAACTCGTGGTAGCACCCAGTCACACCTCACTCAACGCACAAATCAAGATTTTAGAGTTTTTGAGAGAGAGTTCATTTTTGTTCCCACGAGTTTTGACGGACTAAAAGACACAGTGGAGAGCAGAGCCGCATGCGCCCCCCGGGAGAATGAAGTTTTTCGGGTAAGGTGGGCCCCTAACCCCCCATCCGCCTCCGTTCGCGGCAGAGTTTAACCCCTCTACCATACAGTCCCTAACCACGGAGATACGGCGTAGACTTTAGGCTGGTTTTGATCGCAACTCGGCCATATCCCACACCCCCTGTAAAAGAATAGTATATTGTGCTACAAGTTGAAAAATCGAGAGATTTAAAACGAGTGTGAAGTTAACCACCCGAGCGGAGCGAGTGTGGCTATAACACGAGTGTTAAATCGTCGCTTTTTCAATATGTGGGACACGATGATTTTTCTATAATTTGCGTAAAAAGTGCTAGTTTTTGTTCACCTGTATTTTGTGTAAGAAGAGGGCGATTTTTAGTCGATTGACGCAACACGAACAATGGCAATTATCAAAACCATTGCAATAATATGGTCTTAAGAATAAGCTAGTAAGAATGTTTGGTTAGAATGCCAATAACCAAATTTCCCAATTTTCTCGAAAAAAACAAGCACAGTATTTTCGGAGTAACTGGCAGTGTTTTTTTGCTTTTGCCAAGCAATTTCGTCCATATCCATAGAAGCGATTAAACCATTGACAATCAACAACTTTTTGGAAATTAATTTAGGTTAGGCACGAGAGTCGGAAAATATAATGAAGTTGCCTGCGCACGAGCTCACCCGAGGCAGCACGAACACACACGGAGTAACACGAAGTAGTTTGCACTTCATTTACTTTTTTCACTGTGCCTCACTTTTGTCACTGCATTCATTTACTTTTCTCACTGCGTCCGTTCACTTTTTTCACTATTGCCCGGAAAGGTCTGCACTGCGCATGCGCCACGTCATCGACCAAAAATCGGTCACTTTTTACACCAAAAACCGGTGCAAAAACTGGCAGTTTTTCGCAAATTATAGAAAAAGAAAATTTTCATTAGTAATCCATCCACCACAGCTCGAAATACGAACACATCCATCATCCTGCTCTTGGTCATCGCCCTTCACCCAACAGATCCTCCAATGAATGAAAATAAAAGAAAATTTACATATATAAATAAATAAATTGCATTGGATGCACCTGCTGAAGTTCCAGGCGGCCGTTTTAACGGCTTAACGCCAGCGAGCTAGTTTCAAACAATCGAAACTGCTCGCTACAAGAGGCTTCCCATTAAGTAGAGGACCAACAGGCTCACCACCATACAGGGTTTAGCTTTTTCAAACATCCTTAGCGGAGCACCATGACAGTACTCCACTCTACAGGTACGTTCTCCCAAGCCCCTTAGCAGCAAATTCTCGACGGAGCCAGACTCCGACCCCGACGAGCCTTCCTGACATCCCATTAGGGAGCTGGCCAACAGGCTTGCCACCATACAGGGTTTAACTTTTCCAAACATCCTTAGCGGAGCACTATGACAGTGCTCCACTCCACAGGTACGTTCTTCCAAGCCCCTTAGCAGCAAATTCTTGACGGAGCTATACTTCGACCCCGAGGAGCCTTCCTGACATCCCTTTAGTGAGCAGAACAACAGGCTTGCCACCATACAGGGTTTAGCTTTTCCGAACATCCTTAGCAGAGCACTATGGCAGTGCTCCACTCTACAGGTACGTTCTTCCAAGCCCACTAAGCAGTAAATTCTCGACGGAGCCAGAGCTCGGAGTCAGACTCCGATCCCGACTCCGACGAGCCTTCAAGGCATCTCCTCAGGGAGTAGACCAACAGGGTTACCACCATACAGGGTTTAGCTTTTCCGAACATCCTTAGTGGAGCACTATAATAAGTGGACCACTTTACAGGCACGCTCTTCCAAGCCCCCTTAGCAGTAAATTCTCGCTGGAGCCAGACTCTGGAGTCAACTCCGACTCCGACGAGCCCTATGTATGGTCTATGCACAAAGGCCAAGCCATCCTTGGGTTAGCCCTCGCAGGTTCCGCCCAAGAGACAGCCGTTACGATGGGCTCGGCCGCAGCCGAGTATCACTCATCGATAGCCTTAAAAACCTTAATCCAATTAGCCGCTGTCCTCCTTCCCTCCCGGAGGAGTAAAGGAACACAACGTTGCCACTCCGGCACCACTTTGAGGTTGGATTCGGTACACCGTCAGGGCACTGGCCAAATAGGGCCCATTCCCTTGACAGTGTTTTGCCAGAGGATCGGATAGGGACATGTTTGTAGCTGGCGTGGTTTTTTAAGCCACGTGGGATACCTGGGGCCAAACGGCCTATAATTCCCTATGTTAAATCCCTCAATAAATTGAGGGAGAAGCTTACTACCTTCTATCTAGATACTAGCACTGCAACTACCATGAAAACACGAATGAAAGGACAGGTCCAAATCATTTGAGTTGTCTTGGAAGGGAGGAGGTAGGAAAAATTCCCACTATAAGGTCTATTCAGACCAACGTGGGCAGAAGGCGAAGTGCCTCAGAGGGAGGAAGGACGGTTAGCATTGCTTGTTAGTGCCCGGGGATGTCAGTGACATCCCCAGACACTCCCAAGCAAAGTATCCAGCGGGGACCTCGTGGAGGTTCCGCCCCCGAGCCATAATGGGCTCCACTTCTTAACAAAGTTCTGTCATCAGTCACTGTTCGTCTGTTTGTCCCCGCCGCCCACGACGGTCGCACTCTTTAATTTGAGTGACAGCCATCGCGAACGTGGCCAGTTCTTTGGAATTCGAGTCCGTAATCATTTGTCGTGCTGTCTCTGGCCAGCGAATCTCCGAGCCAATTGCAAGTTCAAGAACTCGCCTAGGGACGGAGAATCGCGGGCACTCTGTGAGCACATGCACCATAGTTTCCTCAGGAAAACCACCCTCGCACACCGGACCGTCACCGAGCTTCATCCGCCATAATTTGGCAGAAAAATCTCCATGGCCGATCAAGAACTGCGAAACGTGGTAATCCGGAGAAATCCACGGGCTGGCAAGTCTTTCTCGAATGTCAGGAAACCACCCATGTGTTATCCTGCCCTTCAAGGAAGACGACAATTGGTGCTGCCACAGGTCTTTGATTTTGCTGTCAACGAGGGAGACCTGAGGAAACCCATCTCCGTTTTTGCCCCGGAAAGTTTCAACCCAGCGCCCCGACACCATTCAGAGATGGCATCTACGACAGGTTTTGCTTTCTCTTCAAGGCTTCTTCGCGAGTTCGCAGCAATGACGGCCTGAAGGTCGTCAGCATATGCCGCAAAATCTCTGCCAAGAAGCCTCTCCAAGATTCTGAGGAGATCATCGAAGACAATATTCCAGCCACATGGACCATGTACTGACCCTTGGGGACAGCCCTTGGTCGCGGGCTTTGAAACATTGCCTCCATTCCATGATATCCTCATATTCCTATCACTGAAGTAGTGTTCGAGAACGCTGAGGACATTCTGGGGACATCCACGCTTCTTAAGGCCCCGGATCACCAGTGGCCATCTTACATTGTCAAATGCACCCGTAATGTCGAAGAGGAGGGCGAGCACAAGACGTTTGTCATGCTCATCCACCATTCTCCGAACATCACAGATTGCATCCTCTGTTGACTTGTGTCTCATGAAACCAAACTGGCGATCCGAGATCTTACCAGGGCTGAGAACCATTCTCCTGATTCTCCCGAGCAATAAGCGCTCGAAGATCTTGCCGAATGCCGAGAGAAGGCATATTGGTCGATATGAACGTACTTGTGTCTTGTCTTCATCACGGCCTTTGGGGATGATACAGAGCTCGCCCTCCTTCCATATTCTAGGAAAGACACCCAGCCGCAAGCACGCATTCACCAAACAGAAGAATACAGGACCCAACATCATCAGGGAAGTGAGCTTTCCCAGAGTCGTCCGGGACAAAGGCCTTCATAAAAAGGTCAGCGCCCTCGCGTATGGAGTTAACAGGCAAGCCCTGTTCATCTCTGACAGTGCAGAGTATTGTGTCTGTGTTTGTCTTCTCAGTTTTGAAATATGTCTTGTAAACGACGCCCCATTGGTCGCGATTACCCTCGAGACTGACAAAGTCAGCCTGCGATTCTCGACTTGTCTTCCTGATCAGTTTTTGGTAGGACGGGTTAAGGTCTCGATATGCCCCCAGCCTGAGGGCACGCTGAGCTGGCCTTTTTTCGGCCTGAAACCGTCTCCTGAAACGCATTACCTTGCGTTTCAGGTGACTAAGTTCCGCAGTGCACCACGGATGCAGCTTGCTAAGCCACTTTCTCCGGGGCATGG